>JAKTTW010000022.1:0-148775 GCA_030560525.1 Diutina catenulata
AGAAGCCTACCACTACTGAGTGCACTACTACTACGTCGTCTCCTCCTCCTAAGCCTGAGAAGCCTACCACTACTGAGTGCACTACTACTACGTCGTCTCCTCCTCCTAAGCCTGAGAAGCCTACCACTACTGAGTGCACTACTACTACGTCGTCTCCTCCTCCTAAGCCTGAGAAGCCGACTACTACTGAATGCACTACCACCACGTCGTCTCCTCCTCCTAAGCCTGAGAAGCCGACTACTACTGAATGCACTACCACCACGTCGTCTCCTCCTCCTAAGCCTGAGAAGCCTACCACTACTGAGTGCACTACCACCACGTCGTCTCCTCCTCCTAAGCCTGAGAAGCCTACCACTACTGAGTGCACTACTACTACGTCGTCTCCTCCTCCTAAGCCTGAGAAGCCGACTACTACTGAATGCACTACTACTACGTCGTCTCCTCCTCCTAAGCCTGAGAAGCCTACCACTACGGAGTGTACTACCCTCACGTCATCTCCTCCTCCCAACCCTGAGTCGCCTATCTCGACAACTACTTCGACCCCCCCTCCTAAGCCTGAGGTTTCTTCGCCAACTACTCCTGAGAGTCCTTCGACCACTTCTTTGCCGACGCCTCCTATTAATGTGGAGGTCTCGTCGACTACTCTGGTTCCGACCACCTCTCCCGAGTCTTCCTCTGAGGTCCCTTCGTCGTCTTCGACCACTGGCGAATCTTCAAGCACTGGTGAGTCTTCATCTGTGCCTACTTCTGAGGGCTCTGTGCCTTCGTCGTCTGCTGGTGAGTCTTCGTCTGTCCCCACATCTGAGGGCTCTGTGCCTTCGTCGTCTGCTGGTGAGTCTTCGTCTGTTCCCACCTCTGAGGGCTCTGTGCCTTCGTCTTCCGCTGGTGAGTCTTCGTCTGTTCCCACCTCTGAAGGTGCTGTGCCTTCGTCTTCCGCTGGTGAGTCTTCGTCTGTTCCCACCTCTGAGGGTGCTGTGCCTTCGTCTTCCGCTGGTGAGTCTTCGTCTGTTCCCACCTCTGAGGGTGCTGTGCCTTCGTCGTCTGCTGGTCAGTCTTCGTCCGTGCCTACTACTGAGGGTGCTGTGCCTTCGTCGTCTGCTGAGTCTTCTCCCAGTGTGGCCGGTGATGTCCTGCTGACTATTCCTGGTCCTGGCACTGACTCTTCCACCACGGTCACCGTTACTTTGACCAACTCTTACTCCACTTGTGTCACTATCACCTCGTGTGACAACAACTCGTGCAATGAGGAGACTATCACGACTCACATCACTGTGACCAACACTGTCGAGACTTGTCCTGAGGAGGAGACCCCCACTGTTACCTTGACTGTGACGAACGTTGGGACTTCTACTGAGACGATCACCAAGTGTGAGGGCGACAAGGACTGCCACACCACTGAGAAGGAACACCACGAGAGCCACGTTTTCGTTGTCACAACCGTGTTGAAGACCGTGGAGAAGCCTGCTCCCTCCGCTCAGCCCACAAAGCCCGTCTACATTCAGACACCTACCACTGTCACGAAGTGTGTTGGCGAGCATTGCACTCCTCATCCCACCGTGGTGAATGTGCCTGTTGAGCTGGATGAGACCCAGTACAAGACAATCCAGGTGACCCTCACCCACGGACCCGACGAGCAGTCTCCCGCTGAGACCCCCGTGTGCGAGCCTGGTATGGCTTGCGAGTACACTGTGATCACTCCTGGTGACAAGCCCCAGGGTCCCGCACCTGCTGCTCCTGCTCCTGGTGACAAGCCCAACGGTCCTGCTCCCGCTGCGCCCGCGGGAGGTGCTCCTACTGATGCTCCTGGTGCTCCTGAGGCCTCGCCTGCCCCCGGCTCGCCTGCCCCTGGCTCGCCTGCCCCTGACGCTCCTGAAGCTGCTCCTGCTCCCGGTGGCAAGCCTAACGGTCCTGCTCCCGCTGCCCCTAAAGTTGCTCCTGGCGCTCCTGAGGCTACTCAGGTTCCTGAGGGTGGGAATCCTGCTCCTAAGGCTCCTGAGCCCGAAGGTGATACTCCTGAGGCTGCTCCCAAGGCTCCTGAGGGCGGTGCTCCTGACGCTCCTAAGGATGCCCCTATTCCCGAGGGCGCCTCTCCTGCTCCTGGCGCTCCTGCTCCTGGCGCACCTGAAGGCAACGCTCCTGGTGAGACTCACCCCGAGGGTCCTTCTCCTACTGTTGCTGGCGAAGCCCACGAGCCCGTACAAACCCAACAGGCTATCCAGGCTTCCCCTGTCCCTGAGGGTGTCCAGACCGCTGGGGCCCCCGACGTTCCCACCCCCAGCGCCTTGCACAACGCCGGTTCGCATCTCCATGCCACTGGCGCATCGATCATGTTGGTCTTGATTTCTTTCTTGTTGTAAGCAAGCCGATTTTTCTCGAGTGAGGCCCACCTCCTCAATTATTTCAATGATACCTCCTCATATTTCTTGCATTCGCACCTTCGTTTCTGAGGTTTATAAAAGTTGACATTTACATATTTAATGGATTACGATAATGATAATAGGGTAAAATGAAAATAGTGGTGTGCAAGACGGGATAGTTGTGAGATAAGCACCATAATACAACCAAAGGGAGGAGATGTATCCGACAGTTTCATAAATGAGGCCAGTGTTGTCTTATCAGACTGCAAACTTGGTTTTTAGTCTCTCGCATTATCTATTCGGAATCATCAACACCGTCCCCTTCAGCTTGCTAAAGAAAACGATAATACTATCTTTGCAAGTCCCACACGACACTAATACAGTCGATGTCATTACGAATATCTGACTTCTACGTATGAACTGAACTCATTTAAAGCTCTCTAAATAATGATGACAAAACAGATATCCCAAACTCATAGCATACTTTGTGAATTTGAAACTGGTACCAAAACATTTTTTAAATAGTAAACTACACAAGCAACTTGCTAAAGGTTCAATTCTGGGCAAATCTTGGGTTTTTTCTGCTTTAATTTTGCTCCGAGACATGAGCTCAAAAATACCAAATTTTTCAGCGCAAATCCCGGATAGTATAACGGTTAGTATCTCCGCTTGTCACGCGGGAGATCCGAGTTCGATTCTCGGTTCGGGAGCTTTCTTTTTGCTTGATTTACATTCACTTTTTGTCAACTCACCCCCACACAGCAGTTTGGACATGTTTCGTACTCCATCCCCGTTGCCTTACAATAGGACCCTGTCGCCGTTGATGTCCGTATTCAGCGAGAAGATGCGCGAGAGCGTGCGGCTTACCCCCTCCCAGCATTTTTTCGCAAACGAACACGCCATAAGCCACAGTCTATGATGAAGTTGTTGAGTTTTCTTGCCATTGTATTCTCTGCCCTCTTCTTCTTCGTTGGCAGAGTGAACGCCGGGCCCAAGGAGCTTGCTGAGAACCCCGAGTTCACCCACCGTGTCTTCTTTGACATCGAGGAGGCCGGCAAGCCTGTGGGTCGGATCACCATTGGGTTGTTTGGCAGCGTTGTGCCCAAGACCGTGGAGAACTTCCGCCAATTGGCGATCTCCGACGACCCCAAGTTCGGGTACACCGGTTCCATCTTCCACCGGATCATCCCCCAGTTCATGATCCAAGGTGGTGACTATGAGACGGGCCAGGGCTATGGTGGCAAGCTGATCTACGGTGGCAAATTTGCCGACGAGAACTTTGACTTGAAGCACGACCGCCCCTACCGTTTGTCGATGGCCAATGCCGGTAGAGACACCAACGGTTCGCAGTTTTTCCTCACCACTGTTGTCACCAGCTGGTTGGACGGCAAGCACGTTGTGTTTGGTGAGGTCATTGACGGTAAGGACGTTGTCGACTACTGCGAGCGGGTGCCCACTTCTCGTGGCGACAGACCGGTCAAGGAGCTCAAGATCGCCAAGTCGGGTGAGCTCGACGCCCAGGGGAACGAGATCAAGTCTTCTGCTGGCAACGACAAGGACGAGTTGTAGACGCACATAGTAGATACATAAGAGTCGACTTTACATTCCACAGAAATGTCGGGCCCGTAGACAATGTCGCCGGAGCCCCAGCATAGCCTCATTGCTACGCGTGTACGATTTACCATGGCTATTGTTTGGCTGTTCAAATGGCCTGAGGTTTTGTGTCGAACCGAGCGATCACGACACCGTACCGAACGAGGTTACGATCGTCGGAGATAGATGCAGCAACACTCGAGGTAGGCGGTGGCGATGGCCCAACCCAGCCTCGGTCTTGACGCACGGCACTGTCCACTACACAATTTGCCCATTACACACGTCAAAAGCTCTGCGACACCGCTCCAGAGGATATCCGAGGCAACTCGCTTCCACCCCTTACATTCGCACTCGGTTGACTGGATCAACCGTCATGACGCGGAGTCGGAGATTTAGCCGCCATGAGCGAGATACCAGGAGACATCGGCTCAGACGCCCGGTAAATGGGCCAACCAGACCCCCTCCCCGCTAGCCAAGCTTTTCCGAGGCGCCGTACGAGCTACCCGCAGCCTTATCAGTCCCCACACTTCCCTAATGCATAACCTATGATTGTAAGCGCGCGCAGCCGCTGAAAATCAATCCGATCACATAAACAACCTCCATGCTGACGGAGCTGGCGACGATGGATACCGACGCCAAACCGGTAAGTCACCCCCACCCAGCGCACCCAAACGCCCTCCCCAGTGGCCTGCGCCGCACCCATGCCCCACACTAACCTCTAGAAACGCAAAAAAACCTCCCGGGCATGCAATCACTGCCACAAGGCGCACATGACGTGCGACCCGGGCCGGCCGTGTAACCGGTGTATCCAGCGCAAGCTCGCTCTGACGTGTCAGGACGCCCCTCGCAAACGCAAAAAGTATCTTGTCGACGTGCCCACCCAGGCACTCGACACCTACCCTCCTCCCTTGAACACAGCGCCCTCCTCCAGCGCCGAACCAGCACCACACTACCCTCCGATGGAGATGTCCGCGGCTCCTCTGCAACGGAACACCAACTTCATGTCCACCGCTGCCGACATGGAGTACCTGACGCTCTCCAACCTCCTCCAGGACATCAATAGCACCGATCTGACCCCACAGTCCCCTGCGATGTCTCCCCAGACAATGGCCCACAACAACGGGTTCCACATCCCAGCATACAGCGCCAAAGTGGCCCCGCTGCCAGCACCGAGTCTACCGCGGACCGCCCCCACCGCCAAACCCGCGGTATACGACCAGAAGTACTTCAAGTGCGATGAGCTGATCAACCAGTACTTTTTGGGCGAAACCCGCAACGACGCAGGGGTGGCGGACAATTTTCCCGATGTTATCACCGCCATCAAAGCGATGGCTGCCCTGGATCCTGCGGCGTTGGCTGCACGCAGTGCCAAGCTGGCGCTCCTGTTTGCCATCGGAAATTCCGCCGACGACCCTGACGCGTTCTACAAGAACCAGATCTATAAGGAGCCCGAAGAAATCTACGAGAAGGTGCGCACCCCGTTTAGCTACACCCCGGGGTACCACCTGCTCATTGCCTACTTGCGTAAACGGTTCAACAAACCGATGTTGGTGAAGATGGCCGAGCTGATGGCCACATACCGTCCGCTGTTTATTGCTTGTACCAATCTGTTGAAAGAGGGCGACCTTATTTTTATGGAGCAGTGTTTCCAACGCACGTTGCTTACTTACGACGCTTTCATTCGGGTCAACGGCACCCCTACCATCGTGTGGCGCCGCACAGGCGAGATTGCCTACGTGGGGCACGAATTCTGCATCCTCACCGGCTGGAGTCGCGAGCAGCTACTTGGCAAACACCAGCGCAAGTTTATTGTTGAGTTGTTGGACGACAAATCGGTGGTCGAGTACTTCCAGTTGTTTCTGCGCATAGCCTTTGGGGACTTTTTGGGGGCCACCATGACCGAGTGTACGCTATTGACGCCCAACCCTGACGTGAAAATCCGCACCGGGTGTATTTGGACGCTTAAGCGGGATGTGTTTGGCATCCCGATGATGATTGTGGGCAATTTCTTGCCCATTTTGTAATATCATTTGTAATATTTATTTGCATGTACGTTTACGACTCAGGCGAGGATGTAAGGAGCGTATGGGGTTTTTGGTTTAAATGCTGACTTTCTTGTGTTCTGAATTAATTGACTTTTGGAAGTTCCATTCTCTAGTTTCCTTATCGTAGGTGACACGTCCACTCGCATAACCCCTAGTAACGGGTGAATCACGCAACCATCTAACGGAGATATCGACCTGTAGATTTGAAAACGCATCCACCGATCCTGTACTCCATTGATATATATAGCTACACTAGCCCCTCTACAATCTCCACACTCGTTTTCTCGCTCGCCCGACGGCATCCCCCGCCTTTTGTCGCCTATACTGCAGCCCCCGTACCTGGTGCGATTTAAGCCGCAACCGATCTCCGCCACACCAAACCAATCATGGCCCAACTCCCAGCCAATCTTGTGGTGACCGTGGCATTGATCTGTCTTGGAGCACTCCAAGCAGGCTACCACATGGCAGAACTCAATTCCCCCGAGGCGGTGATGTCGTGCAAGACCCTGGACCCCGTAGACGGGGTGCCTTACTCGTCCACCTGGTTCGGACGCAACGGGTACGAGCAGTGTATTGAGATGAGTACCGAGCAATTCGGTATGGCCACACTGATCTTTAGCATTGGAGGCCTCGTCGGGTCGTTCTACGCTGGCCTGTTTGCTGACTCCTTTGGTCGCAAACCCACGCTGTTGGGGTACCTGGCACTTTTCATCGTCGGGTCAACACTTGCTGGTCTTGCCAACAGTTATTTCTCTCTTTTGGTGGGACGCTTCGTTCTGGGGGTTGCTGCTGGCGCTGCCTTGGTGATTACCCCCATTTACATCAACGAGATCTCTCCGCCCGCGGCGAAGGGGTTGCTTGGCTCAATGTCGCAGGTTTCGATTAATTTGGGCATTTTGTTGACGACTCTGCTTGCAATCATGTGGTGCAACGACAACGACTGGCGGATGTTGCTTCTTACGGCGGCGGTTTTGGCGTTGGCCAATGGCCTTGTCACTTGGGCTTGGGTACCTGAGTCGCCCCGCTGGCTCGCAAGCCACGACCGCGTTCAAGACGCGGTGGCTGTGTTGCACACTGTGCGGGCCGGAGACTACGATGTTGCTCGTAACGAGGTGACAAGCTGGCGCGACCAGGGCCTGCCGCTTTTGGGAGCAACCGGAGGAGCTACCAAGCGGGTTACAGTGGGTCAATACCTCAAACAGCCCCAATACTACCCGCTGCGGTTGGTGGCTACGGGCATTCTCGTGTTCCAGCAATTTAACGGTATTAACTCGATCATTTTCTATGGTGTTCTGGTGTTGGTGAGCATCTTCCCGTCGTCTGCCATTGCCATCAACTGTTTGATCGCGGTGGTGAACGTGGTGGTGACTTTCGTCACCGCACAGTTTGTTGATCGTCTTGGCCGCAAACCGTTGTTGTTGACTCTGGCAGCGATGCTTGGTGTGTCGACAGCAGTGATGGCAGTGGGTATCATTTCGTCTCTGGCATTCTTGTCCGTGGTGGGTACATTCACTTACATCGTGTTCTTTGCTACTGGTTTTGGCCCTATTCCGTTCTTGTTGGTAGGTGAGGTTACCCAGACTGAGGCAAAGGCGCTGGCGCAATCCTGGGGTACGTCTATGAACTGGATCGCCACCTTTATTGTTGGATTCCTGTTCCCTATTATGAAGAAGGCCATGGGTGGCTCGGTTTACTTCGTGTTCACGGCGGTTTGCGCCTTGAGTTACTGGTTCGTTTACACGAAGGTCCCCGAAACCAAGGACAAGAACAGTTATGAAGAAGTGTGGGGTCTCCAATAGATGTTCCGCTTTCGGACTTATGGGATGCAGCCAACCTTGCATGGTGCATGACATATGTCAAAAACGGGTTTACAGAGGAGCACGAGTAGAGAAGTAGAAGAACGAAGATATGTATAATGTACTGCCTTTAGTGTAGAATGATGACCATTGTATTCAGTACTACTTCCTGAAGACTTCCCTGGATGAAGAAGGAATACAGGCTTTCCTCCAAAGATTGCGGGCTTATAGTGAATAAATTTAAGGATTTGAGGAGCTGATGTAACAGAATCTGTTGTTGAAGAAGGTCATGAATGGCTAACTCTGATTTTACCTACGAGCTAATACCGACGTTTTGTAGTCCCGGTCACAGAACGATGAAAGGTCACGTGACACCAGAAGTTATACACATGGGAGCATTCAAGAAAGTAGTGGATATAAAGGTGAATGTGGCCACTTCAACGATGATTGGATCTGTTCAGGAGCGGGCACATGCAGCTCTAGTGCTCGTTGTAGATCACTTGCTCATATGTATGTCTCACTAACCATTGCGATGGCCAGTAATACCTCCAGCCATAGCAGAGATCTTCTCGAAGGGAAAGAGCTTGGATCTCACTCAACAAACCAGCCTCTTTCCCCCTTGATACCAATCGGCGCTATAGACTCCTCCAAGTTTGCCTGTTACCCACTGTTTCGTTCCCATTTAGGGCTACAACCCTCATCACGTGTACACATCAAATTTTCTCTTGCGGTTACATAATCACAACCTGCACACGGCTCGCTGAGCCTGGCGCGCCAGACCTCTGGCAAATTTTTCAGCTTCAAGGGGAGTCTCTTGTCCAACAACACTATGCCGACTAGACTCACTAAGACCCGCAAGCACCGTGGCCACGTTTCTGCCGGTAAGGGTAGAATCGGCAAGCACAGAAAGAACCCTGGTGGTCGTGGTATGGCTGGTGGTCAGCACCACCACAGAACCAACATGGACAAGTACCACCCCGGTTACTTCGGTAAGGTTGGTATGAGATACTTCCACAAGCAGAGAAACCACTTCTGGAGACCTGAGATCAACTTGGAGAAGTTGTGGTCGTTGGTTCCCGCTGACAAGCAGGAGGAGTACTTGAAGTCCGCTTCTTCCTCCGCCGCCCCCGTCATCGACACTCTTGCCCACGGTTACGGCAAGGTGTTGGGTAAGGGTGTTTTGCCTCAGGTTCCCATCATCGTCAAGGCCAGATTTGTCTCGAAGTTGGCTGAGGAGAAGATTGTTGCCGCTGGTGGTGTTGTTGAATTGATTGCCTAATTTAGGTGACAACTTTGTACATTTAATATAACGGTAACGCATTGTGAAATGTTTGTAGTGATGGCTTAAGTGATACTCATCGCCATAGACGGAAGTTGTCCAAGAACTGGCACCTAACTAGATCCTTCAGCTCAAAAGTGGAAATGCGTACATCTCTACTCATCTCTACTTCCTATATGGTTCAATGACATGACATGGCGAAGAGGGGTAGAGAAAAACACAAGGCTGAAAAGAGAAGTTTTCGTTATCACCTTCTGCAAAGATCGATTTGCTAGTCTCTATTAACTGATGTCATAAACCATCAAACAAACCGTAACCCCCTTCACACCAAACCCACCCTCTTGAAGGCCATTACCAAGGGTCCACGTTTTACCATCAAAGATTCTCTCCAGGAAACAGTCTTACCACCGTAAGCACACCGACCATCCTTCACCACCATCCCAACACTCTGACTGCCTTTGTTGACGGCTCATCGGCATCGTATCTCCGGCAACGTGCCTCTGTTGTAATTTCGCGCGATAAAAGTAAACACACCATGACTGAGCAGTTTGACGAAACCGTGGGCCTGTGGGCCCCGGAAACTGCTCTTGACGATAAGATCCGTGCCTTGCTCACCTCCAACTCCAACTACATCCATGCATTCATCCAGATCATCCGCTACCTCAAAACCCGCAAACGCACTGGCTGGATCGACCGGGGCATCCCCATCGACAAGGTGGAGCTGATCGCCGACCACATGTACCGCATGGGCATTCTCGCGATGATTGTGCCCAACAAACAGGTCAACACCGACAAATGTGTCAAAATCGCCCTCGTTCACGACATCGCCGAACTGTTGGTGGGCGATATCCCCCCCTACGCGAACGTCACCAAAGCTGAAAAGCACAGGCGCGAGTACGAGACGGTCAAGTACCTCAGCACGTTGTTGGAACCATACAACCCCGATTTTGCCCACGAGATTGTCGAGTTGTGGTTGGACTACGAGGAGATCCGCACAATTGAGGCTCGTTACGTCAAGGACATTGACAAGTTGGAGATGATCCAGCAGGCGTGGGAGTACGAGCAGGAGTATGGTCTTCAGTACAACTTGGACGAGTTCTACCTCTCCCGTCCCGCCATTAAAACCCCCGAGATCGGGCAGTTGTGCGACGATCTCGTCGCTACTCGTACCGCGTGGAAGGCGGAGCAGCAGCTGAAGCAACAGTAGGCACATACCTCACCCACATAGCACCCTTTATACAAAAATAGAATAATGACCACTTCCTATTTCCGCCCGGTCTTGGCACTTCCTCGCGCCTGCGTCTTTTGCAGCCAAATCGTTTTTCAGTGCACTTACTAATCATGCCAGCTGAGGAAACGACTACGAAGGAGTCACCCGAGGTGGGCGTTTCCGGTCGTAAGATCATCTACGACAAGGACGGGAAGCCGTAAGTTACCCTCCCAGCGATTTTCTGCGAGTTTTACTAACGTTTAGCTGCCGCAGTTGCAACACCTTGTTGGACTTCCAGTTTGCCACAGGCAAAATGCCGGGTGGCATGCCCGGTAAAGCCGCTGCCAAACCAGTAGCGGAGAATGTGGAGAAAGCGGAGGCGTACCCGCAGGACGAGCCTCCGGACGTTGAGCAATTGGGCCGTTCGTCGTGGACTTTGCTCCACCTGATCGCAGCCAAGTACCCCGAGGAGCCCTCCAACAAACAACAGGCGGATCTCAAGCTGTTCTTGTCGCTTTTCTCGGGGTTGTACCCGTGCTGGTGGTGTGGCGAGGACTTTGAGAAATACATGGCCACCAACACCCCCAAGGTGGCCACCCAGGACGAGTTTGGACGCTGGTTGTGTGACGCTCACAACGAGGTCAACGACAAGTTGGGCAAGCCCAAGTTTGACTGCGACTTGTGGAAGAAGCGCTGGAGAGACGGCTGGGAGTAGCCTCATGTACATAGTAATGATAGACACTTAGAATAGGTATGATGTAACCGCTTGACTGAACTAAACAGGTGCCGAGGAAGCGACTAGCCAAACACAGCGGCTGAATGTTTTACTAGCCTATCTAAGCACCTTGTTAGTCTTTGTCTTATCACCATCTCGGGCTTCAACCTGCATATGCCCACATATTTAGTGAGGTTGCAGGGAATGGTGGCAAATGCTATTCATTGCTATCATCCCAATCGTTGTATTAACGGGCGCTGCTATGTTGACAATCCCCCCTGTGAGACAGAACTTACCGGTGTTCACCCGGATGGTCACCCGCTCGTTTTTTGGCGGGTGGTTCAACGCGTGGAAGTCCCAGCGCGTGATCTACCCGCCCCCTCCCCAGGAATTCACCACCAACAACCGTATTTTTGAAAGTTGGGTCAACTCATACCAGGAGCTCACCAACTACACGTTGTTCAAGCAGCCCACTTTGCTCAACTTCACCTTGCCTGACGAAAAGAGCAACAAAGTCACCCAGGCGTTGTTCGATATTCTCGTCAACCGCGACCAGTATCCCAATGGCGACCAGCAAATCAACCTTGTAAATATCTTTGCCGACGGTCCCGCGGGCACCGAGATGATGGGCAACTACGGGGTGGGCAAGCTCCCGCTGATTGTGTTGATCAAGAAGCAGATGCCCGTGGACCGGTATGTGCCCAATGTCGACCACTTTGACCCCCAGGACTTGAAGGCGTGGATCGCTCGCATCCGGTGATGCTACCAGGTTACGTATGAATGAATGAAACAATAGTCTGGGTGGTACGATTACCCACTGACGCGGTGGAGAGAAGATGAAGCGGCTGTGGTGCTAGATCTATGCATGGTAAGCGAAGACGGGGTGTGGGAGTCCGGCGCGGAAACACCCGTGTCGGGCTTCTCCCGATCCAGCCAGGCTGTCATCTTCCGTACATATTGTCTGTGGACAATACATCCACGAGCGTTGTGCCTTTCACTTCACTCATTGTGACTCGAGGATGTGCTACTTCAACCAAAGTGGGGCTACCCCACTTCGGGGTTAAACCCACGAAACCCGGTTCCGTAAAGAAGATAAGAACCACTGGCACATCCGCCACAAACCACCGCCACCGGTCCCTTTGTACCCCGTAGTCCACCCACCCGGCTGCGGTGGGCTCACCCCACTGTGTGACCGCATTCGCACGTGACATCTAATTCCATGTGACACCCATCCACAGTGGCCGCTCCCGGCCACCAGGGCCAACCACCACCTTATTAACAGCCGTGTAATCACCACCACCACCGCCAGCGACCCCTGCTTTGTCATCATTTGTCACCTCTCATTACTAATTCGACACTAAATTATGCCGCATGCGCATAGCGAACGTAAAATCGGGTTGAAAATTATCTCCATATTTAACTCTGAGGGCCACCGGGAAAATGGATTTGCAGCAGCCACAGCCTATACCCGCCACGCCCACCAAAGCGGAGACCCCCGAAAACACCCACCAGTTCCCTCTCATGTCGCCGTCGATCACCCCGTCGGTGTTCACCCGCCCCACCGAGGACCCCGCCGAGATCACCCACAGCGAAATAGGCCACCGGTTGCGTCTGCAGTTGCCAGGCGAGCTCCCCGTGGTGAGCTGTTTGGCCCGCGCCCGCATCCCCACCACCCAGGGCCCCGAAATTTTCTTGCACTTGTACGAAAACAACATCGACAACAAGGAGCACCTTGCCATTGTGTTTGGCGAGGACGTGCGCTCAAAAACGTTGTTCAGAAAACGCGCCCACGACACCCAGCAGGACCGCATGACCCGTGGCGCCTACGTCGGCAAATTGTTCCCGGGTCGCACCGAGGCCGACCGCGACGACCGCCTGGGGGCCGAGCTCCACTTTGACGCCAAAGGCGAGCTCGTGCGCGAGCCGGGCACCACGTTCAGTGACCCGTTGATGGTGCGCATCCACTCCGAATGCTACACCGGGGAGACCGCCTGGCTGGCCCGGTGTGACTGTGGCGAGCAATTCGACGAGGCGGGCCGGTTGATGGGTGAGCGCGGGCACGGGTGCATCGTGTACTTGCGCCAGGAGGGCCGCGGCATCGGGTTGGGAGAAAAACTCAAGGCCTACAATTTGCAGGATCTTGGCGCCGACACCGTGCAAGCCAACCTCATGTTGCGCCACCCGGCCGACGCCCGCAACTTTCTGTTGGCGACGGCGATTTTGCTTGACTTGGGGCTCACCGAGATCGAGTTGCTCACCAACAACCCCGACAAGATTGTCGCGGTCGAGGGCAAGGACCGCAGTGTCCAAGTGGTCAAGCGGGTGCCAATGGTGCCGCTCGCGTGGTCTGGCACTGACGGCATCAAGCTGACCGAGATCGAGGGCTACTTGAGCACCAAGATCGAGCGCATGGGCCACCTATTGGAGAAACCCATCAAAATCTAATGAACCGTTACGATAGACTTATGTCCCGATAATAGACACGTACCCCCCTGCCTCACTTCGTAATCTTTTCCGCATTGGCTAGTGGTTCCGATCGCAGTGTCTGCAGATCAGCCCCACCTGGCGGGGGTGGGTAAACACAGAGACAAAATGTACACAACCGACAGTATCGGCTCCGCTTACCGGGGTTTCTCGCGTGGCTTGTCATCTCGCGCTCCGTGCCCCTCGAGAGGATCTTCGGTCTTTGCAGCCCGTGCCGATATTTTTCTCGTAGTGCATTGACGTCATACGTCTCCACATTTCGATTGGCCAAGGGGTGAGGGGTCCGCCACCGCCAGGGGTAATGGCGCCACCAGTGGCGGGGCCGGCTCCAAAAATAGGGGGCTTCCCAACACGCCAAGCCCGCCCGCGGTGAGCCCACCATAAACACAAAAACCCCACATTCGCCTCACGTCCGCTCCGACACATCTGCAGCTCGCCGCGAGTCCAAACCCCAAAACAAATTTTCGCAGCTTTCGGAGTACAAAGCACTGACCATGGGCACAGAGAAGGAGACCAAAAGACGACGGGTGACACGGGCGTGCGACAACTGTCGCCAGAAGAAAGTCAAGTGCGATGGCAAGCAGCCGTGCATCCACTGCACCGTGTACCTGTACAAGTGCACCTACGACCAGCCCAATATCCGCAACAAACGCAACCTGGGAATCCCCCAGCTGCTGCCCAATGCTGGGGTCATCGACGCAGCCACGATGCACCCGCAGAGCAAGTTGGTGCCCAAGGCGCTGAACAACCTCATTTTGGCCCAGAACATCTTGAATTTGTTGTTGCCCAAGTTGAAGCTCAACTGTCTTGACGACACCCACCCGATGAAGTTTGACTTTGACAAATTCCAAAAAGTGGTGCATTATTTGGAGCAGAAGAAGGGGCTGATCAACATCAACGAGGTCATGGAGGTGTACCTCGACGGCAACGCCGCCCCTACCCCGTTGCTGCTGCAACCGCTGCCCATGGCCCACAAGCGGCGCCACCTGATACTGCTGGTGGAGGACAACTACCCGCGCGAGGTGCGGTTGGTGTTGCCGCCGAAGGAGGTGGCGTTGCAGCTCATCTACACCACGTGGGACAAGGCGTGTGTGTTGTTCCGGTTCTACCACCGCCCGCTGCTTTTGGACGCCGTCGACGCCATCTACCTGATGGACCCGGCCAACTACGGCGACAAGCAGCAGAAGTTCTTGCCGTTTTTGTACCTGATTCTCGCCTGCGGGTCGCTTTTCTCCAAGAGCCAGGACGAGCTGGCCCAGGCCAACGAAGGGTTCGAGGACGACGGGTTCAAGTACTTTTTGGAGGCGCGCAAGCTCATCGACATCTCCAACGTCGGCGACATCCTGCTGATCCAGACCATCGTGATGATGATCATGTACTTGCAGTGCCTGGCACGGTTGCTGACGTGCTACCTGTACATTGGCATTGCGTTGCGGCTGGCGTTGAAGGAGGGGTTGCACCGCAACCTCCTGATCTTCCAGAACGGGCATCGCAAGCTCGACCCCATCGAGATCGACACCCGCAAGCGGTTGTTCTACACCATCTACAAGATGGACATCTACATCAACTCGTTGTTGGGGTTGCCGCGGCTGATCAACGAGGACGAGTTTGACCAGGACTTCCCGGCAGAGCTCGACGACGAAAACGTCACCCGCACCGAGTACTTGTACCAGAACCAGCAGGGCCGGTTGCTGCTGTCGGGGTGCGCCAACCACCACACCAAGCTCATGTTGGTGTTGTCGCACATCATCAAAAAGTTGTACCCGATCAAGGTGAAAAAGATCCGCGACCTGCCGCTGGAGGCGCCGTTGACCCCGGACCACATCCACACCAAGGTCACCGAGCTCGAGCTCGAGTTGAAGGAGTGGTTGGACAACTTGCCAAAGGAGTTGCGGCCTACCGACCCGCTGGATCCCTACCTGGACAAGGACATCCCGGAGAAGTTCAAGTTGGCTAACTACTACATCCACTTGTCGTTCCTCAACTGCCAGATCATGCTCTACCGCCCCTTCATCCACTTTGTGTCCAACCTGACCCCGGAGACGTTGCTGACCCACGACCCAAGGTCGCTCATTCGCGGGCGCAACTGCATCAAGGTGGCGCGGATGGTTGTGAAGTTGGCCAACAAGATGATCGACCAAAAGTTGTTGGTGGGCACCTACTGGTTCCTGATGTACACTATCTTCTTCTCCATTGCTTGTCTCATCTATTACTTCCACTTTGCTAACACTCTGGCAGCGCTGCCGGAGACCCTGGGCGCAAACTACGCCGGCGTGTTGTTTGACGACGACTTGAACATCGACATGATCAAAAAGGACATCGAGATCGGCAAAAAGGTGTTGGACTGCTTGAAGAACAATTCTAACGCGTCGTTGCGCATCTACAACATCTTGAACACGTTGTTCGAGCAGTTGAACCGCCGCACCGCCACCACCACCCGCATGCGCGGCTCCAACGGGTTCCCGTTCAAGAAGGACGCCACCCCGCAGTTGCCCACCATCGACACCGCACAAACCGACGCCATGATGAAGCAGCAGGGCCAGCAACAGACCCCCGACCTGGCGGTGGCCCCTCCTGTGGCCGCCCCCGTGTCCCAATCACAACTGACGCCTGCCGCCGCCACCAACACCAACTACTCGGCGTACTCGCTCCAGGGATCCCAGCTGGAAGACCCGCTCAACCAGGTGTTTTCCTACCCCCAAGACGACGAGCAGGTGCCCGAGGGCGACGGCTTCAACAACAACTACGTGCCTGGGGTGTTCGACAAGTTGGACGCCCAGATCTTTGGCAAAATCTTGCCCCCGTACATGTTGGAAAAAAACTACCAGGTGCAACGCAAGTCCCAGCGGAACAGCCCGAGTCTTTCGGAGGCCAACCTGCCTGGGCGCGCGGCGCCTACCCTGGCGCCTGTGGCGCCCACCACCACCGCTCCCACCACGGCGTTGCCCACCGATTTGAACGACCCCAACTTTAGCGTCAAGATGGAGGACTTCGACTTGCTTTCGTTTGGCGATGCCAATCTCGACTACTTGGACCCGTTCAACCCCATGCCTAACACCACCGAAGACGCTTTTGCGTACCAACCCCCGAATGGTCCTACATTTTAGTTCTTGACCCTGAGTATTTTTACATCTTTTGTATGAATAACATGCACCTGCTAACGATGACGTAGTTGTGGCCATCGGCTGATTTCACCTTCCCCGGATGTCGACCAGCAATGTAATGTCCGGCAGAGCCTGCGTGGTTCGTTTTTTGTGGGGACGATGCGTCTATTTTTTGTGTTTGTCCTCTGGCTAGAGGTCGTGTCGGGCTGACCCGTGGTGGCCTCGCAGTGGCTGTCAATTTCCCTGTCACCTCCGGAATAACTATTTTCCGCTGGGTTGTAGGCACCGATCGTTTAAGGAGGGGTTTTGTGGTGACATGCACGATGCATATACTCCGACACCACGGAAAATGAATTCCGGTGTGGAGTGTTCGTAGACACGGCGCGCCAATGCTGGTGTCTGTTTACACGGCTTTTGGTTCCACGGGCCGAGACGTTAGGGGGCGTCGCTACGAGCTTCCGCAACTTTCGCCTACATTATTTTTTCCCGGTGACCGGCTTTAAAATTTGCGAGGCTAGTCCTGCCTAATTACGATCGAAACTGATAAACCCGACGAGGGTGAGGCTCACAAAATTGACCCACAGGCCGCACCCACAAGTATAGGGTGACTATTCGAAATGTCGCGTTTTGTACCCCGCGTCCAAGAACGCCGTGTCATTTATTCTGTTGAACAATAGGTACATTAGGCAATCTGCAGCATGGCTAAGTTGTCTGGTAGCAACCAAATCGGGTCGGTCAAAAATCTTTCAAAGTTTGGCTTTGCCAGTACGTCGTAAGTGCCACCTACTACATATTCCGAGGGTCAGCTTTGAGATTCCTTCACTCTGCGTGTCGTACTTTAATTCACACCGTTATGCACCTTATGCACCCTGCCGAATGGGTAATTGTCCCGGCCTATACGGTTAGAAACGGGGAATCCTATATAAGCACCCCGGAAAATCTATAATTCAAACAATGTCGAGCGAGGGTTCAATTAAGGAGGTCGTGGCAACCGACTCCGAAGCCACTTTACAGAGCCCTGCGAAACCCAAAACCTATATTTTAGGGTACCGTGGGGATAAACTCAATAATGCCATCACCGTATTTTCGGGTATTGGCTTTTTACTTTTCGGTTATGACCAGGGTGTGATGGGGTCGCTCCTTACATTGGAGCCCTTCATCAAGGAGTTCCCCACATTTGGCGAGACCAGTGTCCAAGGCACTACCCTTCAGGGGGCGGTCATTGCCTTGTACGAGGTGGGTGCGATGGCCGGTGCACGTAAGTTAATCCCTTCCACAACATTGAGCAATTACTAACAATCAGTTGCCGTCCTTTGGTTCGAGCGGTTTGGCAGATTAAAGTGTATTTTTATTGCCTCCATTATTATCACTATTGGCGGTGCCCTTCAGGCATGCTCGTACACACTTGCTCAGCTTTTGGTGTGCCGGATCTTCACTGGCATTGGTACTGGGTTGGCTACGGCCACCATCCCTGTGTATGCTGCTGAGGTGAGTCCGCCGCACACTCGTGGTCGGATTATTTTCATCAACTGTGCTCTTATTGCCTTGGGTATCGCCATCAGTTACTGGGTAGACTTTGGTTTCTACTTTACCAGAAACACTGCTCATTCCTCGGTTTCCTTCCGTGCTCCCATTGCTTTCCAGTGTATCTTCTCTCTCATTCTCGCCGCCAGTGTGTTCAAGTTCCCCGAGTCGCCCCGGTGGTTAATGCAAAAGAATCGGGCAGCTGAGGCTCAGCAGGTGTTTGCCACGTTGTTTGACCGGCCTGAGGACGACGAAGTGGTCAAGACCCAGATGGCGGAAATTCAGTCGGCCATTGATCTCGAGCGGTCCGTGGGCACCGACCACGTCAAGTTCAAGGAGTTGTTCAACCAGGGCCCCACCAGAGACTTCCACCGGTTGATGTTGTCGATGTGGCTGCAGTGCTTCCAGCAGATCCTGGGTATCAACTTGATCACCTACTATGCTGGTACCATTTACGAAAAATACTTGCACATGTCTCCGTTGAACTCGCGAATTTTGGCGCTGTGTACGGGTACCGAGTACTTTTTGGCGTCTATTGTCGGTGTGATGCTCGTTGAGCGTCTTGGGCGGCGGTTCTTGTTGTTTTGGGGTGCCATTGGCCAGGCTATCGCGATGGCGGTGCTCACTGCGTGCACGTGGAAGGCTGACCAGGTGTTTGCCGCTACCGGAGAAACCAGTGGTGCTGCCATAGCCGCTGCCGTGTTCTTGTTTGTCTTCAACACCGTGTTTGCCTTCTCCTACCTTGGTGGCACCTGGTTGCTCCCCGCCGAGTTGCCGTCGCTTAAAATGCGAACAGTCAACCTGTCGTTGTCCACCACCACCAACTGGGCCATGAACTTTTTGATTGTGTTAATCACCCCTGTGGCGTTCCGTAACATCGGGCCATACACTTACACCATTTTTGCAGCCATCAACTTGCTTATGGCCCCCTGCATATACACGTTGTACCCCGAGACCAAGGGCCGGACGTTGGAGGAGATGGACTTCATCTTTGCGCAGTGCCCCACCACCCAGCCGTGGAAGGTTGTGGGCATTGCCCGCCGCTACGCCGCCAACCACCTGTTGGCCACCGACGAAGAAAAGCCCGCCGTGGAGCACGATGAAGGTTTGTAGCCCTGTATATACGTATATGCACACTATTATGCACGTTATCTCGCAGCGCCACTGATCATCTTTAGTATGAGTGCTACCAAGGCGGAGATTGTGTTGGAGGAGATCCGCGAGGCGCTAGACGAACGCGACCGGATAATCAATGTGATCAAACTCGAGCCCAGCGACAACGATAACTTGCAGCTTCGGCAGCTCCTCGACCGGTTCGTGGCGCTCGTGCCTTCCGACGTTGCCAAATACAATAAGCTCGCATCCGAGTTCAATGGGGTGGTGGACGACATTTGCACGCGCGGAGCGCTCGATGTGCGCCACTACCGACTCGAGCCCAAGCAGGAGGAGAAAAAGGAGGTGCGATTTGACCTGCCACCCCCATCGCCCCCGTCCCCGCCCATGGGGATGCAACCATTTGAACCGTACCGGGACGAGCCGGAGGTGGACAACCACGCGATGTTCGCCCAGCACCAACAAACCATGCTCGAGCAGGACTCGTCGCTAGATGTGCTCCACCAGCTGATCAAGCGCCAGCACCAGATGGGCACCGCTATAGGCGAGGAGTTGGACAATCACGTGATTTTACTTGACGACTTGGAACGCGGGGTGGACGACGGCGGGTTCCAGTTGGAGCGGGCGCAGCGGCGGCTCGATCACTTCCGCCGGCAGGCCCAGCAGAACGGGCTGCTTGTCACTATTGTCGTCCTCACCGTCATTCTTATCACGTTACTAGTTGTATTAAATTAGCTAGCACCAGTCTAGAAATTAAAGTCATCGTTCTCCTCTTCCTCCTCGGAAAAGAACCATATAAATACAATGATGTCCCCGTAGACAATGAGACCGCCAATCATGCTCATCACCATCGACCCCATGCCAATGGCACCGGTGTGGTAGAACGTCAAGGGAAGGGCGATCCCCAGCACAACCAAAAACCCTGTGAGGGTGCGGCACGCCTCGACAAACGGCGCGGGAGCACTGGCATCGTTAAACGTAAGGAAATTGTCTCGCGAATTCGCCACCGAATTGGCAACAATGTTGGGCAACGGCGCCACGAGGAAAATGGCAATGACCCATAGCGGGTGGTAGTTGTTGTAAAGGGCACACGACAAAAGAATGAGGAGGAACCCCAGCGCAAGAACCGCCGAGAGAAAGATGATCTTGTTGAGGGGGTTCACCATGGCGGCGTGTCAGGTTCGGGTCTGACAGCGTGGGTGCGGGTCAGTCGAGTGATCGGTGCGCACTGCGAAAATCATTTATTAGCTAAGTAGTCGGAGTAGGTGCGAAAGTATTTACCACGGACGCCGAGATCAACCACGGGGCTGTCAGCAAACTTTTGTACAAGGTCTTCTTTGGTCAAAATCAGCGGCACGTCTTCTTTGTAGCGTAAAAACAGCACCGGTACCAGCGAGTTCGGGAATAAGCACCGCCAGTACCCATTTTCATCAAACACCGACAACCCCAGCCGCAGGGTGCACTCATCGGTGGCCCGCACCGTGGGTGGCTCCTTCAGGTAGAGGCCGTAAGGGGTCTTGCCCGCCTCAAGCGTCCCCCCGAACAAGTGGGCAAACTGGGGGAACCGCTGCTTCAACTTGGGCGCGTCGATCCCGTATTGCTCGCCCACACTGGTGCCTTCGCCGTGGTGCCACGGGACACCGCCCCATCGGAGCTGGGCCCACACGGGCTCAATTTCTCCGTAGGCCGCCGCCTGCTTCAACCGGTCGTTAGCTGACTGGTGGATGTCCTCTGGGTTACCGGGAGTCATGTTGTGTAGTTGCGCCTGCATGCACCCTAACTCTCCTCTCTTATATAGTGGGGTAACCATGCACACTCAGGTGGGGCAACCCGACACCACGGAAGCATGCTCAACCGTGACGTGCGTGTCTCTCCTGCGACTCGCGGGCCTCGTGACCCACCGCCATGCAAATCCGGTGGTATATGTAGCTCGGAATGCCCCGTAGCTGGGCATGTCTACTTGTCCTACTGACTCGTGTGGGTGCGATACCAGTGATCTTTTGGAGGGCCGGTGCGCCCGTTGCCACGCTACCGCTTACACGTGTTGCCGATGCGGAGCCACCATCTGCGTCGCTGGGCTAGCACGTAAGCGTTAGCCGGCCGCGGGCGATTCTCCCCTCATCGCAGATTGACCCGGTTAGGTTGTTCCGTTTTGTACTCCGACCAGCCGCGGGAGTCCCCGAATCGGGCTTATCGTCACACTACGAGCAGGGCGACACCAAATATAGGGCTGTTACGTGGCTATGCCCACAGTTGGCCTGCCATGGCCTACTTTGACTACTCATTCCCCGAATACACGACTCCCGCCCTCCTAGATCACCCCTTGCTGTAACTGGCATTTTGTTTTTCCGTGGATGGTCCGCGATCCCCCGGACTTCGCACAGACATTTATTTTCCCTGGTCAGTGGCTCGCAATGCGGTTCCTACGATGGTATCTGAAGTTCAGCCTCAAAAAGAAGGCGGTGCCCCCAAAGGTTAGTGTCCTGCACCAGCCCATTGCGCCCGCACGTACCCGGTTCGCGCCTTCGCCCACGGGCTACCTCCATCTTGGTTCCCTCCGCACTGCGCTCTACAACTACCTCCTCGCGAAGTCCACGGGAGGCCAGTTCCTCCTCCGACTCGAGGACACCGACCGCACCCGGTTGGTTCCCGATGCCGAGCAGAACATCTACGACCTGTTGCGTTGGTGTGGTCTCCACGCCGATGAGTCCCCGGAGATTGGTGGGCCCGTAGGTCCCTATCGCCAGAGTGACCGTGGCGATATCTACCGTGAGTATGCCCAGCGGTTGATCGATGCGGGCCACGCCTACCGCTGTGACTGCTCCAAGGAGCGTCTTGGCTCGTTGAGAGAGCTGGCCATGCGGTTAAAGCCCCCGACCACAGTCACCTACGACCGCAAGTGCCTCCACGACCGCGTGTCTGAGGGAGGAGTGGTGCGCTTCAAGTCGCCCGATGTGTACGCTCCGTTCACCGATGTTGTGCACGGCAACCTCAATCTCCAGCCCCAGTACAACTATGACGACCGTCGCTACGACGATTTTGTTATTCTTAAGTCCGACGGCATGCCCACTTACCACTTTGCCAACGTGGTTGACGACCACTTGATGAATATCACTCATGTCATCCGCGGTGAGGAGTGGTTGCCGAGTACTCCCAAGCACATCGCCATGTACGAGGCGTTTGGGTGGACTCCGCCGCAGTTTGTCCACATCCCGTTGTTGACGCTGTTGGCGGATAAGAAGCTCTCGAAGCGCCAGGGCGATATCGGCATTTTGTCCATGCGTGACCGGGGCATTTTGCCCGAGGCCGTGGTCAATTTCGTGGCTTTGTTTGGCTGGCTGCCTCACCGCGACACCCCCGGAGTGTCGGTGGAGGAGGCAATGACTCTCGACGAGATCGTGTCCAAGTTCTCGTTAGACCACTTGACCAGGGGTAATGCCAAGGTCAACGAGTCCAAGCTCTACTACTTCAACAAGCACCACTTGGCGGCGCGCACCCGCGACCCGGCCAAATTGCAGCCGTTGGTGGACGACTATCTTCGTACCCATCCTGGGTGTCTGAGGGAGTGGGCCACGCTTCTTTTGGAGTACGTGGGCCCCAGTGTCACCACCGTGGGTGAGATCGACGAGGCCCATAGCTACCTCTTCCACCCCGTGGACTACGCGGCTGTGGCTGCCCCTGGGGCCTCGGTGAAGTCCATCCTCGAGGGGTTGGCGGCGTCCAAGGACACCGATTTTGCCACTGCTGTGGCGGCGCTTCCCTACAAGAAAAAGGAGGTGTTCCAGGCCGCCCGGTGGGCTGTTGCTGGCGGTGTGCCCGGCGTAGCCATCCCCAAAATGATCGAATTGCTCGGCGAAGACGAGTACCACCAGCGTCTAGACGCTGCTCTCAAATACCTTGCCGACTCTAACTAATCTCATGTATATATCAATACAGTCGGTCCGACTTATGGCATCAAACTACAGCGTTTCACTCAATGTAGATTAAGCTATTAATGCTATCAATGCAATGTCACTGGAACCGACGGCGGAAGTCGACGAAGTCGATACCCAGGGTCGCCGGGGGTTCCAACTGACGCGAGTCTCCGGTGAAGATACAGTGGATCACCATGTCCTCAGAGTAATAGAGCGAGGTGAGCAACTTCGGAGTGACGAGGAAGTACTGCAGGGTCAGGTCACTAGACGAGGTGTGCACAAGGTACTTGTGTGCCATCTGCTCGTTGGTCTGGTCCATGCCCTGGTTGATCTCGTCAACCACCCGGAAAGGTGCCGCAGTCACCGATTGAAGTGACATGATGTAGAAAATCGTGGACACTGCCCGCTCACCACCGGACTGAGTGCGGCCGTCCAAAACTTTGAGGCCAGATTCAGCGCCGTCGCGGAACTTGACAAGGATCTGGAGCTGCCAGTCCTTGAACCGCTCTGCCTTCTGAAGTTCCACCCGTCCGTCTGATGCCACCTGGGTGAAGCGTCGGTTGAACTCTCGGGATATCGTCTCAACGTACCCCGCAAGCTGAGGCTCCCATTCCGCTTGGATCGTTTGGATCTCTTCGTCCAAACGACCAACGTCGGTGCGTAACGTTGGGATCTCTTGCTCAAGTGACTCGATTTCGGCAAGCTTACGGGCCAAACTCTCCACCAGTGAAGCATCAGTGGTGGTTTGCATGATCCCGAGCTCGTCCTGGATGTAGGCGACGCGGTCGAGGATAAAGCGCTCGTTGAATGTTTGACCGCGACGGTACTTCGTGATCAAGTTGACCAACTCGTCAGTGGTCCTCTGGTCCTGCTTCGCATTTAATTCTTCCATGACCTCCTTCGCCTTTCGACGAGCATCGCTATTCTTGGCTCGGCGTAACTCCTCGTCGGCCTTTCGGAAGTTCTCTTCCAACGTGACCCCCTCGCGTTCGAAATCCCTCACGAGAGCCTCAAGGTTATAGACTCGCAGGGTACACTGGAGGTGGCGCATCTCCGCTAGCTTCCGCTGGACCAATGCTTGGGCTCGTTGGTTGATCGTTTCGGCGAGCTTCGTCCCCAGAGCAGCCACGCGAGGGAATTGAGCGGCGAGTCGCTCCTCTACGTTCGCGATCGCCTCCGAATGGTCGTGGTTGGCTTGGTGCTCAAGCTCACGTACCTCTCCCTCGAGCTGCTCAACCCTAGACTCGTAATGGCTGTGCTCCTTTTGAAGTCTAATGAGACGATCACGTTCTTCCTTAAGCTCGCTCAATTTTTGCTGTAGTTCGTATTGACGGTCACGCAATGGAGATTCATCAGCCGTTGTTGCTTCAATTCTTTGGGTGAGTTCGGCAATCCGTGCCTTCTTTTCCAAAACACTGCGTTTCAAGCCCTCTTGAGCCTCGGGCGTCACTCCGCTTCCACGAAAGTGTTGAGGACGTCCGAGTTTGTCGGTATCGTACCACAACTTTTTACTATACGTCGAGATTCTGGCATTGAACGCGTTCTCTGCATCAATGAATCGACGGAGCTGGTACGACTGGTTAGCGTCGATGTATGCCATGACGTTTTCAACAGTTTCCTTAGACAAAGACTTCGTAGTAACGGCAATTTGGTGGATTCTCGAAATCGAGGTGAGCATCTGGATCACGCGCTCGGGACCTGTGACGAAATCAGTGAGAACACCGTCGAAACCCCAGTTTTGAAGGGTGATGGGTTTCGCGGGAGGCGCCGGCGCCACCACGCGAATAGGTGCGTTAATGCTTTGGCCCAAGAGCCTTTCAACAGTTCGCCGATCGTTGTCACTTTCGACAGTCAAGGCAAACAAGGTGTTGTTGTCAACCGCTGTTTCCAACATACTTGCGTAGCCCTGGCGCACCTCGCACAGGACCACAGGACACTCGTAGTAAGTGGGGACGTTTTCGCCAGCTTTGACAAGCTCACGCATTCTTACATGGGCATGATACGCTTGATCACGAAGTCGATAGCGCGAGTTGCCGTTGGTGCCTTCAGGGTCCAATCGCTCCAATGTATCAGAGGTGTCAAGTCGACTCTTCGTGTGTTCGATGGCAGTCTGACACTTGCGTACTTCATCCTTCCATCGTCTCGTCTGCTCAGTACTATTTGCAAGTTCGGTGGTCACTTCAGCTCGCTCACCATTCACTTGTTCACGCTCCCTAACCACAGCTTCGATTTCGTCATTACTGGGTCGAGCCTCGTGGGCGCTCCACTTATCCCGAATCCGTTGCAATGCTGCTTGCTTCTCAGCAAGCTCCGACTTTGCTTTCAGGGCACGACGGCGTAATTGAGTTGCCTCCGACTCAAGCCGCTCCACTTTGAGTCTCTCGTCATCGACAACCTTCTCCTGGCGCTCGTAGGCCACCAGAAGCTCATCCACCCGCTTCGCGGCCCCGGTCTTGGCCCGAGACGTCTCCTGCGCGGCAGCGGTGGCTTCTTCCAAGTGCTTCTTCCAGGGCTCGACCCGCAGGGTGTAGCCATCGCGGGCGGCTTTAGCTACTGCTCTGGCTTCTTTGAGGTCTTCAAGCTGGTGTTTGATATCTTCATACTGCGCAAACGGAATCAATGTTTCGTGCAAATGGAGGTCGCGCTTTTTTGCCTGGTACTCCTCGTAACGTGCCACCAGGGCCTCAAGCAGAGCCCGCTCTTCGTCGAGCTTGCTTTTGCGCAGCTCCAACTCTTCGAGACGCGTTCGTTTCTCCACAACCTCGCCATCCTTGGCGATGAGCGTTTGGTGGGAGCGCGCAAGTTCGCCGTTGCCCAAAGTGCGTTCTGTCTCGACTAAAAGTCGCTCTGGGGAAAGGGTGGCAAACTCTTTGACTCTCTCTTGCGGGAGAAAATGACACAAGTTGTCCAACTGGATGTTGAAACTGCGCACCATCTCGCGCACACTTTCGGGATTAGCACTTGCCCCGTTAATGGTCCAGAGCAGCTTCTTGGCAGTAAACTCACGGCGAATCACGATGTTTGAACCCGGGCGGTGGCCAGCTAGCTCGATCTCCACCAGAGCAGTATCCTGGCCCAGCTTGATCATCAGGTCCATCTTATCGCGATTAATGAGCTCGAGTTTGCCGCCAAGCCCCAAACAAATGGCAGCCACAAGCGTCAGCTTGCCTGACCCGTTGGGCCCAATAACCAAGTTGAGCTTGGGCCCGCAATGAAATTCGCCACGAGCATAGGTGGTGAAGTTCGTCACTAGCACGCGTACAATTTGGCCAGGGGCAAAAGTATTGGGCGCTCGTTCAACACGAGGTAGCGCTATGGCCGCTCCCGGTTCGGTCTTGACGAGGTGCCGCCGCTTGACCTGTCGATCCTCCTCCACGGGCGGCTGGGTCCGGATCATCCGCGTTTATTGTGTGTTTGATGAAGATGGCACGCGCTTGATGCGCTTCAGAAAAACGCGCCTAGAGTTCGATTGTGGGAGGACGTGTAGGGGTGAGAGTAATTCGAACACGCAATTGCGAAGAGCATGCCATTGCGGGTGAAGGTACCAGTCGGGTTTCAGTTTCATTGCTTCGGCATGCATTATTGGTAGTTTTGTTGCCACTGGTTGTACTGACGACGACTGGACCTTCCTAAAACCTTAAGTAGGCAACGGGACAGGTGGTGGTTCGACTGACATATAATTAGGCCTAGTGGTCTTATATATCCTTGAGCAATCGATTATCGGTAACGGCTACGAAAATATTTACACTAATGGCTAATGCTTTGAGGGGAACGACCCGTTGGCACAGATTGGAATATACAGCCTTTTGGATCGCCGTAATTACTCTGGACCGTTGTCCAGAGCTGGCACCGGTTTCGAAGACACTTTTAACGTGCCGCGTGCCAAACTCTGAAAGGCATTGATTGATATCGCCAACTCCATGACCAGTGGCCTATGTCACGAACGCTGCAACATTTTCTCAGACTCGACCTACGCTCTTACTTGCATGACAAAATGGTGGCCGAACTGAAAGGACAACGGGTATGTTACCAAAAACAACGCCCCGGTTTAAAACTCCGATGTCATTCAAGACCTGGTAGAATTACTCAAGATTATCAACGTGTTGTACAAGGCCAGAGGTTGGGGTGATTTGACTTTCACGCACGCTATTAGGGGTGACATTCAAATTACTGCAAAGTTTGCTGACCAAGGAGCACTACTGCAACCCATTAATTGGTAATCAAGAGTTCTACTGTAGGTGAATTCTCACTGAAGGTCAATTTAGTAGGCAGCCGTTACCGAGTAACATTCCAAGCTCAAACACGCCCGAGGCGTCACAAGTCAGATCGGGTACGCCAACAAGCTCTAGGGGCAGACTGCAAGCCATCATTGAATTGCCGCCGTAGGACCACCCCTGTCGTGTGACTCTTTGGCGTCCCTCCCTCTGTGGTCGCGTACCAAATTCACATGGCTGCAAATTCCACGCCTATCTCGGTAAGGCCGATGACAGACCCCCGTAACGCGCTCCGACCGCTTCTAATATGCCCAAATTACGCTCTTGACCCACTCGCAACCAGATTCGCTTCCTAATTCCGCGCTTTTGACGGACCCCAAGCGATGGGGTCTGCGCGCACTGCCACCGAGTTTTTTTGTTTTGATTTCGTGCGTGGTGAATCGACACAGTAATCGAACACACAGAATGGTAAGTATCTTCCCTCGAGAGTCGTTTGGCTTTGATCTGTGGTCATGAACTAACATTCTAGCTGAACAACAAAACCTACAGGGACGCATTTGCTCTCTTCGACAAGAAGGGTTCGGGTAAGATCCCCAGCGAGCACCTCGGTGACTTGTTGAGAGCTGTGGGCCAGAACCCCACCCTCGCTGAGGTCAGCGAGTTGCAGAGCGGTATTGGCTCTGAGTTTGACTTTGAGACCTACTCCAAGATCATCCAAAGACCCGACGGTTTCAAGCCTCTTGGTTTGCCGGAAGACTACATCAAGGGCTTCCAGGTGTTCGACAAGGAGAACACTGGGTACATCGGTGTGGGTGAGTTGAGATACATTTTGACCCTGATTGGCGAGAAGTTGAGTGAGTCGGAGGTGGACGAGTTGTTGAAGGGGGTCAACGTTACCGACGATGGTAACGTCGACTACGTGGAGTTTGTCAAGTCGATCCTTGACCAGTAGGGGTGTTAAATACAGTTAGAACAGGTGAATATATACCCGGCGAGCTTCAGTAGACTGGACAGTGAGCAGTCCAGGGGTAGACGACGGTCAACAATGGCCGGTCATGACTCCCCGTCGGCTAATCTGCTTAGGTAAGCAGCGGCGTGTTCACAAGCGGAAAGTGGCCGTAACTTTCTAGGACAATTAGAGTTGGGACACGGCTAGCTGGACATATCGGTAGTGAGCAGTTGCTTTTATAACCCCAGCTTTCGTCCACGTAGCGGTTTGCTAAGGTCTACATCATAGATGATCCGGAGCTACCACAGAAACTACCACAACTGCATCCTGATCATACACCACCACCACCACCGCCTCGCGTGGGCCTCGTTCAAACGCGTCTGTCCCCGGTACCCGTGTAGCTACGAACCAGATCCAAACTGCATTCACGCGCATCGAACAAATACTCCACCATGTCGACCGAGGTCACCGAAGTGCCTACACATGACGTGCATGCTTCGGACCGCTTCCATTTGGGGCCGCGGACGCGACTCGAGGCATTTGCAGCCACCGCTGGTGTGATCGGCGCAGGCGCGGGTTTCTATGAGGGGGTGAAGATGCTGTCGTTGCGATACCTCACAGAGAATGGCCATCGGTTGCCGACCACGGTCGGTGGGTGGTATTTTTACCACAAGAAGAAGAATTACGTCATGATCACCCTGGGGGTGAAGCAGGCCTGCCGTACTGGTATCAAGTATGGTGCTGGTGTGGGCGGGTTCTTTGGTTTGGAGGCTGCCATCGACTATGCTCGTGGGTCCATCGACTTCTTGAACACCGCAGCCGCCGCCACCATCTACCTGGGCTTGTACGGTGCCTATCACCGCTTAAGTCGCGTGCAGATCCGCAACTACGTGGTGCGGGGAGGCGTGCTCGGGTTGTCCCTCGGGTTGGCCCAGGACATGTTAATCTACGCCCGTGGAGGGGACGTATGGTACATGCAAAAACTCGGTATCAAACGTCCTCAGCGCCCGGCCCCCGTGGTGGCCCCCCAATAATGCATTTGTACATAGAGCCAATACCAAAGATTAGAGGAACCTTCTACGAAGTCTCCTGATGTAGTCATATGCGTTCGTGTATGGAATATAGAATTAGTACTACTCGTCAATATCATCGTCCAAGTCGGGGACCGGGTATTTCAATAAGGCAGCAATCCCCGTGAGCTGGTTCAACTGGACGCCCAGGTCATGCAAACTGGAAAAGATCAGCACCTCGGCTCCAAGAGCCTTGGCCCGCTCGGTAATGTCAATGTACTGCCGACGCTCCTCAATGTCATCACTGCGGAAAAGGGAGTCGGAGATCAAGAGGTTGCGCACAGCGTCCAAGTCAAGAGCCTTCTCCACCTCGGCACGCCCGTACCACGCACGTCCGTCGTCGTTGTTGAGCGCAATCTCGAACTGATGCAACACCTCCAGTTCGTGAGCAAATTTGGTCTCGGCAAGCTGTTTCTTCACCAGCGGGTCGGTCAACGCCTCCTCGAGGCCCTGCAAGTACCCGGTGGATGAGTGGGCAACAATCACCTTGCTCTTGTTTTTGAGCACCGCATCGTAGGTCTTTTTCTCAGACCCCGAGGCCAGCGACGCCCCAGCAGCAGCTGTCGTAAACAATTTGTCGTACAACGAGCGGGCAATGAACCCGGGCAGGGCTAACATCACCACCTTGAGCCGGTCAAAGTCGAAGTGACGCAACAACGTGTCCACCGTGTTGGTCAAGAACTTGTCGACAGCAACGTCGTGGTCCTTGGACCCGTACTGGACAGATTTTCGCGGAATCAGTTTCTCGACCTTCGCCTTCAACACCGTCATGCTCTCGGTGATGAAACAGATGTGGGCCACCCCCTCCTCGAGCACCACGGCACCAATGTCAGCCTTGGCTTCGATCGAAGCCAAGTCGTTAAGAATCGTCATGTCGTACTCGTCCCAGCTCTCTTTGATAATGGTGAAATCCTTGCCCAACTCCACATCGATGGTGTGGTACAGGTTGAGCGGGACGTTGTCATTGGGCTCCACGGACTTGCCGGACACCCGCATGTCGTCCGCACTCAGAATATAGTCGACCTCCTCGACCACCAATTTGAGCTTCAACTTCACCTTCTCCATTTTCGACTTGCCCTTCTCGCCCTTCTTAACATTGCGCTCGGTGCTGGCCACAATCGTGTCTCCCTTGGCAAGCAAATTGTAGATGTACCACAAGTCCTCAGCATCCTGGGGCACCACCGTCAACGCCACCCTTTTATCTTTGAGTTTAACCTTGTTCTTGACAATCATCGTCGCGATGTCCGGTGCGGCTGCTCGTTTTTTAGAGGTGGTTGGTTACACCGGGGTTGTGAGCTCCGGTGGGGATTTGGCAAATCCGGTTCGGGCGATCTGTCAGCAGGTCCCGGTGCATCTGGGCTCGGGAAGGTGTTTGCGGGCGGGGTGACGGGGCAAAGGCACCTCCGAGCTTCGGCCGCGGACATTGTAGCCGAGACGTCGGTTTGTTCGCTGCGTCATCCCCACGTTACAATAAGACACTAAGTTTACGTTGCAACCTACGTCATCACCACCAATATACGACAAACCCAGCCTTTGTGACCCCGCAACCACCATCTTTCGAGCAGACCCCACCTTGCCAAGTCGGCTAATAATAGCCGGCACCGGGACGTGTCGGTTGCAGCTGGCCTGCAGACGGCATCTAGTATGTAGGCGACTCCGACGCACCATCAACACCAGATGTCGGGGAGGAAGCGACGAGGTTTACTGTGTGCACGGTGCCGGCTCCGCAAGGTGCGGTGTGACAACGGCATGCCGTGCTCGGGATGTGCCAAGGAAGGCACCGAGTGTGTTCGAATCAGCCAAGACAAGCGCAAGGAACGCTATTCACAAACCTACGTCGAGGAGCTACACAGCAAGATCGAGGGGCTCGAGGAGGTGTTGGCCAACGTGCAGACCGCGCTTAACGACCGCAGCGCCAGTGTCACCCCGGCGGTGACCGCGCGCGAGGAGGAGAGCACCGGAGATAGGGGTGTTTACGGAGCCACCCTGGTGTTTGTCACCGACATGACCGCGTCCGAGCTGGTGGCGTTGGAGCAGGACCAGCACCACATTATTGAGGAGCTCAACTCCGACGAAGACGTGGTGGCTGCCATCAAGCTCTTCTTCCGGTGGCAGTATCCCGGCCACAACATGTATGTCTACCGAGAGACCTTTTTGGAAGAGTTTTTGAACCCAAAGCCAGGGATGATGTACTGCTCACGCGAGTTGGTGTACGCGTTAGCTGCCATGGGGGCGCTGCAGGATCCGCGCCTCCGTACGCTACTGATGGGCTACTACAACCAGGCCCGAACCACGTTGTTGGGCGGAGGCCGCCACGGATTCGACCACCCACTGTTGGCGCTGATGCAGGCATTGTTGGCGTTGCTGTTCTACGACGTGTGCCACGGCAACAACTCGCTGGCGTGGATGCTTGCTGGAATGGGGGTACGGATGGGCTTTGATCTCGGGTTTCACCTCCACCCCAAGCTGTGGTACATTGGGCTGAAGGAGAAGTTCAACCCAAAGATGGCGCTTGTGCGCTCACGGGTGTTTTGGGGGTGCTTTGTTGCTGACCATTTCATGTCCTTAATCCTTGGTCGTCCCACCCAGCTCAAGTTCTCCGATGCTACCCTCCCGCAGCCGCTTGACCAGGTGGAGCCCAACGGGTTCAAGGAGTATTCTTTCTCGGAAACCCCTATCCAGTCCCCAATGCGGCGGTGGATAGAGCTCATTGATCTCTGCAACCAGGCCATCGACGATATCTTCGCGCTTGGCCTGTCCAAACAGGAGTTGGAGATCCGGTTCCCCGCCAAGGTGGAAACTTTGAAAGCTTTCAACAAGCTGGTGGCCCACTGGAAAACCACCCTCCCGCTGGAGCTCCAATGGACCCGGGAAAGCTTCTACTCAGGAGCAGACGACCCCACAAAGGTGTCGATCCGGTTCTACTACTATATGGTGATCCTCTGCATGAACCGTCCGTTCCTCGAGATTGTGGGTAACAGCGCTGACTCGCCGCGCCAGGTGCTCACGGAGGCGATTGAGGATTTGTTGATGCACATCCAACGGTTTAAAGAGGTTCACCTGCTCCAAAAGGCGTCCATTCACTTGGTATACGCGTGCATTTTATCAGTGTCGGTGCTCACCCTCAACAAGGGTGCTCGTGATCTCCAGAATGAGGGACGAATCGAGCTCTTTTTAGCTTATCTCCAAGAGTGTAGCCATCTGTGGCAATTGGCTGCGAAGGCTCACGATATGATCAAGCGGAAGCTCAGTAAGACCAACGCAGATGCCACGGACGACTTTCACTCGGTGCTCCTCAACGATGACAACTTCTTTGCAGGTCCTCCGGTGCTCATGACGGCGGACTTTTTGACCAACGACTGGGAGTCGATGTTCCCGTACTACGAGGACAACACGGGCAACAGTGCTCCCCCTGAGAACATGCCCCAGCCCGTGTTGCCCCCGCCACAAACACTGCACCACTCATCGTTTCACCAGATCAGCTCCCACATGATACCGCCACCATTGCAGGGCATTCTGCCACAACCGCCAAGCCATCTGCCACTGCCACACCCCCCGCGTGCAAATAGTAATGGGCTCCCTCGAGGGCTCTAATAGCATACAATAAACACATTGAAACAACAAGAACTCTATCGTCTTTGCTTGGGCTCGAACCTGATTAAAATGTCGGGTACCAAAATCTTTGGAAAGTTTACAAATTTGCAAAGATTTTTCACAAAATGCTAAAACTCGTAGCAACCCATTGCGATGGACCATACGAGTTGGCTTACATTAACGGTCACTTCACAACAACAAATCTCTTATCGTGCTCGGATCCACCATCCTACCCCTTATCTTTGACAGATCCAACGTGTAGCCTATTTCCGTGCGCCACTAGCGAACAAATAATAGTCCACCCTCATGTCGTTGGCCCTCAAGTTCTCCACCCTTCTAGTACGCACACTTGCAAAACCGATCCTGGTAACTATCAAGGCCCAGGCCAAACAGCACGAGCTGTTCCGCAAAGGTTGCATCGCTATCGCCCAGTTCGTCCACCATACCGATGCCCAGATGCGTATGCGGCTACTTGGGGAGAAGAAGTTCAAGGTGAGACCCTTGAACGATAACAAAGCCATTGAAACTGGAGCGACGTTTCTTTCGGAGTCGTTCATTTTCTCGGTTGCCTTCGGTCTCATCGTTTACGAGTCGGTTCGTAGCCGGAAGAAGGCCGCAACCCAGCGCGAGGCGTTGGCGGACGACATCGAGGTTTTGCAAGGGGAGATGGACCACATCAAAAACCGATTGAAGGAGCTCAATATCATCGTTGACGATTACAAAATTCCCGAAGGTTACCGGCCCAAGTACGTGAAGGTGAACGGCGAGGACGACGCCACCCACAATTCTACGACTCTGAAGCCTTCGGACTCGCTGGAGACGAAGCTGGAGAGTGCCAAGACCACGGAGCAAGTTACCACAACAACGACAGACACACAAACAGACTCAACTTCGGCTACTGTGGCAGCCAAGGCCCCCGCTGCCCCATCGTCTACAGCGTCCAATGACCTGTGAGGCCAGCTTCACGCCTATCAAGCGTTGGGCCATTTTATACATTCCCAACACCGTCATTCATTCTTATTGCCGCTTGTCCTGATTCATTTCGTTGTGCAACCTCCTCAACCCGCGACGATGGGGTTGCAAAGATGTGTTGCAAGGACACTAGTAATCATAACCCCCTACAGCTCATGTAAATAGAACATTTCATCTCATTAGATATAACAGATTGATAATAGTACATAATTGCAACATCGTGGCCCGCAACCGACGTTATTTGTGCTTCTTTTCCACCTTCAACAACAACGCCTTGTTGATGTGAGGCAAGACACCACCGAAGGCGATGGTAGCCTTGATCAAATTGTCCAATTCCTCATCACCACGGATGGCCAATTGCAAATGTCTCGGGGTGATTCTCTTGACCTTCAAGTCCTTGGCAGCGTTACCTGCAAGTTCCAATACTTCGGCCGTAAGATATTCAAGCACTGCCGTGAGGTAGATGGCGGATTTTGACCCGACCCGAATCTTGTTCTGCGCCTGCTTCTTCAAATAACGCTTGACACGACCCACGGGGAACTGAAGACCAGCACGGGCTGAGTGGGAAGTTGAGTTTTTGGACGATTCAGACGACTTGCCCTTGCCTCCGTGCTTTCCCTTGCCAGACATAGTTGTTTGTAATTTTAGATGGCGCCTCAGGATGCGTTCGTTGTTTTGATTTTAAACGCGGTTGTTGGTGCGCGCACGACGCGGACGCGGATGTTAGCGCGTGACCCCGAGTGAAGGGGGACCGCAATTTAGAGGCATTATGCCAGCAAACAGTGGTATGGCATGTTGGTAGAATGATTGTTCGCTTTTGAGAGCTGCTTGAGTCCGTTAGGTCCGCCGTTAGGTAGAATCGCGCTCGTATATCGGAATTTTTCAGGCCACAAAATTGTTGCATCGTAAGGCGGGGGGACGGCAAAGAGTAGCCCTGAATGAGTCAAAACGCCACAATCAGCACATTTGTGAAGTCGATCAAAATCTCAGGAGTTGGCAATGTTGTAGGAGCCAAATTGCTGAACCATTGCTTCAACCTCACGACGAGATTTCTGCAACTCGGTGCAAATGGAGTCGAAAGGTTGGAAACCTTTGAGCATCTTGAATAAATCACGCATTTCCCCATCGTGGGATTCGTCAACCAGCAGCTTCGTCAGCTGTTTGCGCACTAGCACTTCCTCCTCATCCTCTACCAAGTCCTCATCATCGAGGTCCAGCGAGTACACCAGGTCCGAGTCCAGCTGGGTGGCGTGTTTATGTGAAGGCTTGTTGAATGTGACAGTGCGATTCTTAGGGGCTGGTGTAGGGACAACCATTGCCAGATCCAGTTTCTTCCGCACCAGCAGCTCTGTCAACTCGTAGAATTCATCCTTCTCGATCGCTCTCGTGATCAGGTTGAGTAGTGGGAAGGAATGCACGCGGTAGATGATGCGACGAACGACACCAAAGTTGATGAACCGACGGACGTCAATGCTTTCAAGCTGGTGGCGGTTCTCGAGGTACCATTCCTTGACGGTCATGCCTTGGTTAAGTTTGCGGTACAATGCAAAGAGTGTCAGCTTGCTGGGGACCTTAATGGGATGCGAAGGCGTACCAGGAGTAGTGCCTGAAACCCTTGAGGAAAAATAGTGGTGGGAGTGGGAACCGGGACTCACAGAGTTGATTTGCGACTGCGCAGTAGGCGAGAGAAGCTGCTCGACACCGTAATCTGTCACCACGTACGCTTGACACTCCTCAGCCATTCGCCCGTCATCGCGCAAAAAGTTGCCAATGTGGTTCGTCGTGGCGTAGACGTTAGAGAACTGAAAGATGTCGATGAGCTCGATGCACTTGTAGTGCATCAAGTGTTGAATGCATTGTTTTGTAAGCATGTAATCGGCCTGTGACAACTCAGAGATGCGACGAATGGAGTTCAAGCCGTTGATGTGGGGAACAATTTGGATCATTGCAGGGTCCAGTGTCAGATCAACTAGCGTGTGGAGCTTGACAGTCGCTATTGGTACCTGATATGCTTTGATATTAACAGGAGGTGGCAAAATAGGAAACAACTTGATGTCGACAGAGTTAGCCAGATCCAAAGGAATGCAGCACTCACAATAGTTGTTGAGGTCCGAGTAGATTTGCGCGATCAACAGCTCAATCAGCAGCAATTTGATACTAGTGGTACGAGCATGACCAGGAGCACTAATGGCAGGACCACTAGTCTCCGGCGTGTGTTTGTAGAACGAATTAGAATCGTCTAGTTTTGAAAGCAAGAAACTCTGTTCTTCCAAAACCTTAAACATTGTTCCCATTCGTTTGATAGGCAGCTCGTACGGAGTGACATCACCAACATCATACGGGAAAACGAAACAAAAGTTGAAGTTGAAGGTATTGCGAGCGTAAGTAGCATTCTCAATGTTAACAGGAAACCCAATTACCCGGTAGTTGTTGATTTTGAATGAAATAAGTTTATTGCACAACTGCGCTTTGGGTATCACGTAATTCTTGACCGTGTCAAAATTAAACAACGATTCGGCATTGTCGCGGCTTCCAGTCAGGATGGCGTCACTAGGAACCTGATAGACAATCTTTGTGCCTTCTTCCGGATGGAATACAGCATAGAATATGGCAGCTATCGGGATGAATCCCGTATACTCCATGATGGACGTGCGATATAAATTTGTCGCACTTCATGACAATAGTGAGTGGGGAAACGTGATCCAAAACAGAGAATTGTGCAATGTTTGGAGCATCCAGTCTCGAGGGGTGGGTTCAAGGGACTTGACAATGTTTTAGTACTACGAGTAAGGCCTGTTTTTAAACGTTCAACTACTTCAACTGCCATAAAAATCACAATGATCAAGCCTCAAAAGTTGAAACCATGGAATCAAAAGTCCCCAAATCAAAATTAAACAACCTAAAACTAGTTTGCATTCCTTTCATGATGAATACCTGCCAGTTTGACGTTTCTTTTCCTCGGGCCAAAATTTGGGTCATGATTGATAGAATTGCGCGGTGAAGTGGACAAATAGCTAACCAGTAGTTACATCAAATTAATCTTAACTATGGGGTCTTCATGATTCACATTTAAGACTAAGAATACGGATTTAAAAAATATGTTTTCATATATAACACGCATATGGTATTCAATATTCCAATTTCAGAAATTCCCGGATAGTATAACGGTTAGTATCTCCGCTTGTCACGCGGGAGATCCGAGTTCGATTCTCGGTTCGGGAGCTTTTTTTGCATTTTTGTTCAACGGGACAGTGTTTTTAATCCTGGTCTAACGTACAGTATGAGTATCGCTTACACCTGATTCTTATTGATTTATTATGCTAATATACTGCAACCTATTCAACGTATATGTTGACCAAGTAGTCACTTGCCTTTGTCGCTGCCCTGATGTGCCAGGGAACCAATCCATCACCATGTCCCACACCGTTGAGGCCCAATATGTCGTTCAAGAGAATGAGCTTTTTGTACTGAGTTAAAATTAGCAGCATTAACAGCTCAAGAGACCAATAGTTAGGACACGACAAAAGCAGAACTTCCAACAACACGAGACGTTGGTCCGGCATTCGTTTCACCAAGTATCCAATCTTCATTCCAAGTTTTGAGGGAGAGTTCAGCAGAGGAACGGGAAGGTGCGGGATGACACCCCAAACGTCCGAGTTTGCGTCATGGAGGGCGACGTCTCCAGCAGGAGCAGCAGCACCTCCAGTCCCGAGCGATGAAGGAACGACAGGTGTTGTAGGAGCCACGGAGGCGGAAGGCACCAGGGCCATGTCTGACGGTGAGAAAAAGCCAGCTGAACCCGAATTGAGGAATTGTTGTGGAGAATGGAAATTGGGCAGAGTAACCAATGCCCCCGGAGACGAGTCTCCTTGCCGAGCAAAGGAGCGGAAGAACGACTCACGATGGTCCACAACTGGCCCATGCGACGGTACCAGGGTAGACGTGCCAGCATTGGCAGAGTTTTCCTCAGGTTCCTCATCCGAGCGGCTTGCCTCCGCAGCGAAGGACTCCATAGGAGAGCGGTTCACCAGTAAGACGATGAGAGCCATGTCTTTATGTTTCGTGGTGAGTCGCTTCCAGTGCACCAACTCATCGTCCAAAATGATCAGGTTGATCCGAGTAAGCACCAAAAAGCGCTTACCGCCAACTGAAGACGTTTTGGAAAACCAGTCGTCGTTGATGCGTTTACAAAAATCAGCGGAGATCTGCCAAATGTCGTCGATGATGTCCCCAATAGGCTTATCAACACCCTGGCCACAGTACCACAGCTTCGTCATCGTCACTAAACCGTAAGGATCACTCCAAGCGCACGAGATCCAATGCTTATCAAGCAGTCGATCAAAAGCCAAATGCAAGAAGATGTCATCGTTAACGGCACCTTTCGCAGCATGTTTGCCGGGCAGATGGTGTTGCATGAACTTGAAATGAATCCGCGTGGGGGGTTCTCGAACAAGCTGAGTCGGCAATGACGCCCCCAACCTTGGCTCTGGGTGCGCAAGCAGACCACTCGCATCAGGGCAGAGCGCGTAAAGGTTTAAGGCAAGCTTAGTGAGAGCCACATTACCAAGGGGACGAGCACGACAGTTCCCAATTGCATCGCGTTTGGCTAAAACCAGAAGCGGTAATACCTTTGAAAAGACATGCACCAAAGGCAACTGAAGTCTTTGGAGAGCAGCTTTGAAGTTTCGGAGAATCTTGGAAGTTTGGAGCATGGAGTTGTAGTGATTTTCGTGAGGGTTGACAATCACCACAAGCAAAGGCTGTCCGAAGTCAAAGTGGTTTGTTTTGCTAATGAGGTCTAGCTTGATGAGCTCAGCCACCTGGCCAAGCCGTCTGTTAATAGCCGAATAGTCATCTGCGTCAACCGAGACTACACCATCGCGTACCGGTTCAATGTCAGCGGCCAGAGCCAAGTTGACTGGGGTGACGCGCCCAAGATTACACTGGCGGTAGCTTGCAGCAACTGCTGCGGAAAACTGAGCAAGGTATGGCGAATGGTTGGCAGGTTCTTGGCCCAAAACCACCACCTGAAACAGCTTGGCCGCGTGAAGTGGAGAAAAGTTCATATAGCTCCAGAATGAGATGGCTTCCGGGTTTAAGTTGACAACGACGTTGTTCTTGACCACACGGGTCTTGGCTGGAGACAACTTAAACCACAGATCATCGGGTGTGTCAGCAGTCCGCGCAACCAAGGGGCCCAAGACAGCCTTGTACAGAGCAAACCCGTCCAGAGGTTCCGCCAGCGAAACCCCTTCCCACTCAATCTTAGCCAACTTGCGGAGTGAACGGCATCTGTCTGATCCGGGATAATCATCCGAATCATCCTCTCCACCGTAGCCTATGGTAATATCACCCAAAAACTCAAGCTGGTCGTCAAGCTCCAGCGTTTCGGGCACCGCAAAGTCGTCAACAAACTCAGCAAGACTCACACGATAACTCAGAGGGAACACGTTGGAGAAACCCTCCACAAACTCGGGCGGAGGCAATTCAAAGGCGCTGGTGCGGCCACGTTGCTTGTGATTGAGGTCCAAATCAAAAATAAGCAGCTCGTGGAGAAATTTGAGAAGCAGCGCCAAGTTGTCGTGTGAAACCGCCATCTGGTGCCCTCCACCAGCAAGGTCATCCCCAGGCTCTTCGTCCAATGCGAACAGGGCCGCTGTGGGTTTTTGGTTGTTGAGAAGGAACTTTGAGGGGATGGTGCTGACATTGGCTCCCCTCAAAATGAAAGGGAGGTAGTTCAGCAGCAGCTCAGGGGTGGCTTGGGTTTGAGGAGCCACTACAGCGGTAGTGGGGCCAACCTCCTCAACTTCGGAGTCGCTGGCCATCGCTTGCAGGTCAACTTCGGCGGCGTTCTCATCTTCTAGCACTTCAACGTCGGCGTCAGGCGAGGCGCCAAACGGCAGCTCGCGAAACGGGAACAGACTGAATCCCTTAACCGTAGGAGAACCCAAAAACCCGAGCCCACTGTTACCACCGCGCATCGAGTCCTTGCGGAGACGAGGGGTGTCCAACGAGAAAGGCGGGGCGGTGCTGGTGCTGCCAATAGCACTTTGAGCAGGTTGCTGAGTGGTGCCCAAAGGGGGGGCCGCTGCCAACGAGGCAAAGTTCACCGAGGGAGGAAATGCTGAGGATCCAGAGTAGCGTGCTGGTGGTGGTGTTGCAGTAGCCCTGAAGGGAAGCTTGACACCATAGTGATCAGCATCGTCGTCCGCATCGGACTCGCTCAGATCGTCGTCGTCATCCGACATAACGACCAGTATGTCCTCAATTCTGGACTTCCGCAGTAGCTTGTCGTCGATAGGATCGATACCAAGCACCAGTGTTTCCCGGATAGACTCTCGACGCCGAGCGGGCTCTTCGATCGTTTTGCCTTCCACGTAGAACTTTCCACCTCGCCCATACTTTGTGTCAATGTTGCTTTTGATGATGGGGTTGAACAAAATGGGCGAGAATACCAGTTTGTCGTCGGTGAGATGGGGAGCAGCAGGTGCACCAGGGGTTGCCTGTGCCTGGTTGCCAACTCCCAGCGCTGGGACAGAAGGGGGGTTGCTTTGTGACCAAGAGGCCGGGTAAACCAGGGCAATGTTAGGTGTGTAGGTGATAGGCACAGGAGCACCGGGATCGCGGTATCCGGGCGTGGGTTTGGCGACCGTCATCTGGTCCTTGGGAATATCGATGAGCGAGCTGGACACAGCACCATTGGAGCTCGGTGGGGCATTGGTGGTAAGTTCCGAAGTATGCTCAGCCTCGGGTACGGTGGCGGGAGCCACTGCTGGTGGCTCGGTGTCCGGTTTCTCACCGAATAACTTGTACAAGTCCTCGTCGTCACCAACAGTGGCCGGTTCAGGTGCAGGTGGCCCTTCAGCTTCATCGGGCTTATCTTCATCTCCGAACAAATCATCTATGTCCATGGAGTCGTCCAGAGCGGCCCCCGCAGCCCCTGGTGATTTAGGCAGCGAGTGGACCGCCTCCTCGGGCCGGGTGAGGTCTATGTCAACACTTTGGGCCTTTTGATCTTCGCCAGAGACCTGCTCCACAGGAGCTCCTTGGTCATTACTCCCAAAAAGGTCGTGGTCGCCAAAGATGTCACCCACAAGCGGAGTCACCTCCAACAGTTGTGGATGGGGAGGAGCCGAGCCTGGACCCACCAGACCCATAGCACCAATACTCGAGACAAGACCGGCCGACCCGATCGAACCCGGGAATTTATTGTTTTGAAGCAGCCGCCGGTGGTTGTCGGAGATATTAAAGTCGATGAAGTCCAGAATAAGCAGAAGTCGCGGAGCCGATCCAAGCGGCGCCAGCGCCAGGCCCTGGGCAGGCTCTTCAATGGAAAGGTCTCCGTCACCGCCCTCGTACTCCCCGTATTGCAATAGACACAAGTCCCACGGCCACAAAATGCACTTTTTGTTGTCGATAGTGTGGATGAACTTGGAGATGGTGCTGGTGTGGTTGTTCCACTGCTTCAAGTTAGGCACCAACTTCACCCACGACACCTCCGCATCATCTGCATACACTTTCCCCGTAGCTAGCCGGATCAAGTTGAGGATCATCGCCACATTGTCGTTGTCGTTCTTAGTGACAATGTTGGCAGCTAGCAGACTGGGATCAAAAAGGTGGCACCGGATGGCGGTGGGAACGGTGTAGATGACAAAATTAAGGTCGCCATTGCTGTTGGTGGCGGGTAAATGCATGCTAAATCCCCCAGGGGAAGGACCAGACAGGAGTGACGGACCAGTGCTACCGCTAGGAGCAGGGGATACAGATGGAGCCGCCGAGAATTTATAGCTATTGCCTATGCTGGCAACGGGAGGCGGGTAGTCCAATTTTGGGGTGTCCTTGACCAACATCGACACCATGAGATCGCCGTTGGGGAAAAGGATGGGATCAATGTAGACAACGCGGGGATCGCCCGCCATCACACAGTAGTTGCCAAACAATTGCACGAGTCCTGCCACCAGCAAATTGTACATGAGCATCTTTTTCACGGCCTTGAGGAAAGCCACGTTGGCAAACGGCAAGTAGACGTCCTGGGGAAGCAGCGACAGGCCCAGCAGGGTGTTAGGCGGGCTAGAAGCACTGCCTGGGGTAGCAGACGCCGCATTGATCTTCGGTGGTGCGGTGAACCGACCAACGGCCACTGTCGCCTTGTGTTTGAGATTGATGGTGTTTGGGTACTCTGCGGCCAAGTCCACGGCTTCGGCCGTCAAGTGGAAGTAAAAGAGACACTTGTTGTTGTATGTGAGGAGGATGCGAGGGTATTTCGACCGCAATTCAAGCTCGGTCTCTAGCAACTGCTGGTCATTGCCCGTCGGCGAAAGGTAGATGGCGTAGCTGACGGATCCAAGGTGCCCGAGCTTGAAAAAATGGGTGGCGATAGCCAGAGGTGGCGTCGTCTCCATTGTTTGTGCTCTCTTTGGGGGCGAAACCGAGTGTGGGGTTGGATGCCTAGCCTTGGGTTATGGATACGCGGTGAACCGGGTTTCGAAAAAACATATTCGGGATGGTCGCAGAGACTAGCCGGGGAAGGCGGAATAGATGGGATAGCTGGAGGGTGTACCAAAGGTTACGCTGAACAAGTAGAGAAATTCGTTTTTTGGCTCGGTTTTCGGGTCCAACCGTGCAGTTGACATACGTCAATGATGGGATAGATCCCGGTGGCTAAAAAATAAGGGTGAGGGTACAATGTACGTGATTTGGTGGAAGAAAAGGACTTGTGGAGTGTATTACAAAGAGACCCCACGGAACAAAGAAAAGCACCACTCAAAGCTGTCACATTGATCAAGCCGAGTTCAGGATCAAATTGAGGACATTGACCACACTACGCTAGAGCTAGCTACCTCAAAAAGTGATATCTACGACCAGCCATCTAATGTGCTTTCATTATCATATACATTACATCACTTCTTGCCCTTCTTCTTCTTCTCCGCCTCCGCCTCCTTCTCGGCTTCGATCTCGTCCACGTACTTTTTGATCTCGTCCACGGTCAACTTCTGGATCACGTTGTGGGGCTTCATCACCAGCACCTCGATGTTCTTCGCACCGGTTTGCACCACCTCCAACAACAGCTTCACAGTCAACTTGATGGTGTCCTCGTCCGACAACTCCTCAGTGTAATTCTTTTCCAAGAACTCACGCACGGTCTTGGACGAACGGCCAATGGCGTGAGCCTTCCACGCGTTGTAGACACCGGAGGGCTCAGTCTGATAGAGACGCGGAGTGGCATCGTTGTGGTCAAAACCTGCAATTATCGTGGCAATACCGAACGGGCGCACACCACCCAGCTGGGTGTACTTTTGCTGGACACCAGCAACGTATTTGGTCATGTACTCGATGGTGACGGCATCTTCAAGCGTAAGACGGTGCGACTGGGCCTCCACCCGCGCCTTGTCGACCAAAATACGCGCGTCAGCGTTCAACCCGGCGAAGGCCAACAAACAGTGGTTGTCGACCTTGCAGAGCTTGCTCGGGGTAATTCTGGGGTCTTGCAACTTAAGGGTAGTTCGCTTTTCGCACCCAAGCACCACACACTCCTTACCCTTGATGCCGACCGCACAGGTTCCCCGTTTCACCGCCTCCAGGGCGTACTCGACTTGGAAAACGTGCCCGTCAGGGCTAATTGTTAGTAATTGAAAACAGCATTGTATAGCACAGGCAGCATCTAGCCCGGGGGAATGGCACTTACGAGAAAATCGATAACGCCGAATCGTAGCCACTCATGATTTCTGTTGTGGGTGGTGAAGTCGCTAAAAGTGGGTACCACTTTGATGGCAAAAAAGTGTTGGCGCGTGTGCAGGACGCCACTCAAATGGACCGGATGTTGGAGACGAATAGGAAGGGTAGGGGAGATATAGCTGGGTTTGCTCCAGCAACTACAAGTTCAGAATCAAATCGCTTTTGAATTGAAGTTTTTGGTCGCTCTCGCTCTCTTATCGTCGCTGTGCACTGGTTCCCTCACTAAATCTGGTGCGAACATCTCTATCTCTCTATGTCAGATGGGGCCAAATCCAAGGCGCCCAAACCACCTAAGCTGGTGGGCAACAAGGAGCACTACTGTCGACTACAGTTTCTATACCAAGCTGCGCATCTAGCCCGCACGTCTCCCACGCCGCTACTGGCGCTATCCCGAGGTTACGCCAGAAATCTTGATTTGGTTGCAAAAAAGACGGTACTCAAGTTAACCCCGAGCATGAAGCAGTCGATGTGCCACCGATGCCACACGGTGAAAATCCCCGGGGTGACCATGTCTGTCCGGCTAGAAAACCTTCTGCGTAAGCAGTCACCACACAATGATGTGTTGACTCACAAGTGTCTCGGATGTGGCCACGTGAAACGGTACCCTGTCGGAGCCAACCGTGAATTTCTTCCGTTTGACCAGAGACCAGGGGTGAAGGTGGAAGATCTGAGCTAGCTTACTTGCCAAAAGCTTGAACTAAAATGCCGTGGATTTCCCCCGACTCAATGATACCAGCTTGATTATTAAAGACCTCAGCATAATAAGCTGTCAACAGTGGTGTCTATCACTAGGAGTTCTCCCCATTTTCCCCAACACACTACACATTCTTGTCATAACTCATTTGCATTATATACACTTTACAAAAACTTGGACTCAGCCACCACCACGGGGGTCTTACGGCGCACGGGCACCACCCGGGCCCCCTGCCACTTGTAACGGAACCCAATTTCATGGGCTAAGATCTCACCGAACCCCAACATCATCCCGTTGATAAACGGTAACACCAAGTTGATCGCTGACCGGCGGATAATTCCCCACACATCAATGGTCAACGGCACGGCTTCATGGGAGCTGGAAACCTGCTCCAAATCGTTAGCAATCTTCTCCTGGTCCAACACGTCTTCCAACGCCTCGATCACGTCGTCGTCGCCTTCGTCCTTGGCACCCTCGAAGATGGTGTGTTCGTCAAGGCTGACCACCCCAGTAGAATCTGCCATCAGCAGAGTCGACTCACCGGGTACGGAGTCCCCGGTGGGCCGTTGTCTTATCGTTTGTTCGGACATAAGTACAGGGTCCTGGTGGTTCAGCCTTTTTTGAATGTGCGATTCGCGGCTGCAGGCTTCCAGAGGGAGATCGAGAAGTAAATCTAGGATGCCACCTAGAACAAAAGTATAAAGGAGCGGGGTTTCCCTATCCTCTAATGCTGTTTAATAATCGCACTACGCTTTCAAAACCAATTTACCCTCAAAATGCAATTACCTACTTACCCTTTTTACCCATACTCACGGCTAACGGAACACCCCGTGGGTGATGGCTACCAAAACATTAAAGCACACCCCCAGAATGATCGACATCTGCTGCCGCTTGGTGAACACCGAATCGTCCACTAAGAGGAAGAGAATCGCCAACACACCCAAAAATACCCCAATTAAGAGTCCAAACACGAGGTCATAGTCCCCGTGGACGTCGTCCAAGTCCGCTGCAGGCCGTGGCTGGGGCCCCTCGCCAGCGCCGGCGCCGGAGAAGCTTCCTGTCGCGGTGTACTGCGGCCGTGTCGGGCCGTCTCCACTAGGCATCACTGTCAGCTCGATCCACTGCTCTTCAAGCTGGCGGATGGCATGGTTTCGCTGTTCCTCAGCCTCAACATCGGTGATACCCTCTGAACTGCTGGGTCCCGTGTCAACATCGTGGAGCATTCGAAATTGCTGTCGGAGGTCCTCCACGTCGGCAGGAGAGAACCCCTGGTTGAGCAAGCGGTCAAACCCAATCACCTGCGGGGCTGTGGTCACCTGGGTGCCCTGATTATCTAGCTGAGCTTCTTCTGCAAGCTGCTGAGGCGTCAATTCGTCACCCACAACACAATGGATATAGAGGATGTGCAGCCACTCCGGATTGCGGAGCAACGGGTCAAACACCTCGGTTTTATAGTTGGTGGTGTCGTTGAGTACCCTCCCGTTATAGATGAGCCGCACCCGATGCTTGCGGCACGCCTCCACTTTGTTCCGGATGGTCGACTTGATCCACTGTGTCGATACTATGTGGTTGATGTCCTCACGTTCGGGGATGAACAGGAGCGGGATGTCCAAGTCTGGAATGGGCGGCGCGCTCCCCACCGAGTTGGTGAACCTGATGCGTACCGTTATTTTCATGTTGGACGGGTTGGTGGCGGTATCCTATGGGTTGATTAAGTCGCAAATGAACAGAGCGTGACCACGGGCACACAACCATGGGGTATAGCTGGTGGGCGTGCAAAATGGATGGAAAATGCAGGGGGCATCGGGATGAGCACAGGGACACCGTATAGAGCCACAACAGTAACGAACTAGCTCAAAACAAACCGGTTCTCTAGGTGCGGTTTCGGCTCCGAATTCACCACCAATGCCATGGACACTACAGACCAGTAGCCTCATCGACAGTCTCCGAACAAATCTCGCGTACATTATTCAACTCTTTCCCCCTCCCGCCAAACTTTTTACTTCGCTCACTTCTTACTTCCTCTAAACTACGATCGTTCTGTGTCAACCTTCGGTTGCATACACCTCGGCTATCGGTTAGTGGCTCCGAGAAAACGGCTAACGGCTGAGCACCAGAGAACATCTTACCCCACACGACACACCACCACCAACAGGCGAGTTCGGAACCGACACCGCCCGTGACCCTCGCCACCCGCAGGTTGTCCAATCGCACGCCCCCACGCGCCGTTTGCCACCAGCGCCCCCGCGCAGCCTTCTTCATGCACGTCATGTCGCTTGCCAATCGCAAGTTTAGATTTGATTTTGCATCCAGCACCCCCACCAGGCATGAGCACCATCAGTGAACCCGTGGAGGTAGAGAAGAAAACCACCCCCGATGACGTCGACATCGACGACACCAATGCCCGGTACGCCGCCTACTTGAACCGGATTCGGACCATCATGCGGGCGTCCCACCGTTACGTCGCGTACTCGAGTGATGTGGGCGAGCTGTTCCGTCCGGTGGCCCACCCCGGCATGATCAAGGCCGCGTACGCGTTGTCGTTTGGCTACGTGGGTGCGCTGGTGGCCTACGACGCGTGGAAGGTGGGGCTTGCTGCCGAGGGTAAGTACCGTCCTGGGCTTATGCCGTGGCAGCCGACGCCTCCTGCGGACCCTAAGGCCAAGGCCCAGTTCTTGGAGACTCACCCCAAGCGGTACGAGAACGACTGGCGGGTGGCTGCGGTGAAGGGAGCGATTTTCCAATTAGTGGCCTCAATGGCATTGCCTGCGTTCACCATTCACCTGACGGTGCGTTACTCATCGGTGTTGTTTAAGAACGCGTCGAACCCCAAGATCAAGACCTGGGGTCCTGTGGCCTTGGGGTTGGCGGTGGTGCCCGCGTTGCCCTATATCTTTGACGAGCCCGTGGAGCATGTTGTCGACTGGGCGTTTGACGAGTTGGAGAAGTTTTATTAGTAGAACAATGCATATTAGAGCTTAAGCACAGCTATAGGGGCTGGCTGTAGTTGTAGGTGCCGCACTTGTCACAGGTGCGGGCCTTATCGTCCGCGTCAAACGCGAGGATGGCGTCCTTGACCTGGGTGCCCAAGTCCGCGCAATAGAACTCAATTTCGTGAACGATCTCCTTGCAATTGTGGCAGTACCACCGGATGCGGTCGTTCATCCCGTCTGGACGGTCCTGCTCCACCACTAAGCCGATGGTATCAGCGAACCGCACTGGGTTGTGGGGTACGTTCCCCGGCAACAAAAACGAGTCCCCCTCGTCGATGAAGATGTCGCGGAACTCGCCATTGTCCACCACCTTCAAGCACATCTTACCCTTGAGCTGGTGGAAGTACTCGGGGGTTTGGTTGATGTGGTAGTCGGTGCGGGCGTTGGGACCGCCCACAATCATCACCGTGGACCCGCCACGGTGGAGACAGTAGTTGTTGACAGGAGGCTGCAACAAGTGGTTGTTCTCTTCAATCCACTTCTTAAGGTTGATGGGGTCCGGAAGCATGGTAGGCGTGGAGTGGGCCAATGCTAAGAAAATTGAAACATGCAGTTGTACCGGTCACCACGTGATCCCGCCAAGACGGCACCACGATCCGAAAAGTAACTCGAGACAGTCAACAAGAACTAATGATAGGATCTAACATGATTTAGTAGATTTTGATCTCATGAAGTGTCTTCAACCTAGATGGTTACTGCAGGCACACAAATATACGGGAGCCTGACAAAAAGCCTTGCACGGTGTAGGAAAATGAGCGAATATTGCAGATGGTCAAAAAAGCAAGAAAAAACATCAAGTTGTAGGTTTAACCCTACTAATCTTCCCAGACAGGACTCGAACCTGCAATCTCCTGATTCGTAGTCAGACGCGTTGCCATTACGCCACTAGGAACTGATGTTGAAAAATTTGAATAAATACTTTTCAAGTATAGGCTGGTGTAAAAATCACAATGCTACACATAAAATAGCCCAGATTTTCATAATCAGAGTTTGTGGCATACATGTAGTCTTTGAACTCCATGTTGAGTAGTTTAAAACTAGTTTAGCCTCAATCCTGGCACCCATCGATCAACTTTTCATTCACTAACTATTATACTTCAAGTCGTACTGCTTGCGCCACTTGCTCCCATGAGTTACCAATAATAATGACAATGCTAAACCAATGACATCGATTAACCCCAAACCCGTGAAACACCATTGAACCCCCATCTTTTTGATTAAAGTGTCCATGACAGCCAGTGCAATGGCTGCACCCACGTTTCGAAACATGTTAGCGATCAGCACTGTAGTTGCAGGCTGTCTCGTGGGACACTGCGTGAGGTATGTCGTTGATATAATGAACACCCAAGTCATCCCAAACCCAGCAAAGAAAACCACAACGTACAATGCAGCCACATGAGTCTCTGTAAAAATAACCCAACCTACGCCAATAACGGAAGCCATGGAGATAAACAACCCAACAAACATCAAACTGAACCGTGACTCAGGCATCGCCTTTGGACCCAATCGCCGATGAAAGTAATCCGAAAGTCGCCCCGCGATCAATGACCCCAAAACTAAAGAGGCACCAGGACACAAGTACGAAAGAGAGACACCAACTCGACTGAATTTGTAGTGTTCTTTCAAAACTTGCGCAAATGAAACCATGACGCCATAGAAGGTGGAGAACATCAACCCTGAAATCACTGACGAAAGGAGAACAGGAGGAAATCTCAAGATACGCCAGAAGGCTGCCCAAGTTAATCGTGGGGGCATATTTGCTTCGACCACTTTTGGCTGAATCACAGTTAAATGAAGCCACTTTGGGTTTTGCAAATATACCAGACCGTTCCCGACAAGACTACGTAGGGTCTCTGGCAACAAGGTGTACATTGCAATGTACACCAAGCCCCCAATAATCGCAAGAAATCCAAAGATCCATCGCCAGTCTCCATCAGCCGCAATTAATGAAAGAATGGGACCAAGCACCGGGCCAAGTTGTGGGCCTAACATGAAGTAAGACATGAACGTGGCACGTTTCTTTGGTTCAATCATGTCTGCCACAGTACCGGCACCGATTGACATCACACCAGCGGCTCCAATGGCTTGTACCACTCGTAAAACGTACAATGCTGCTAAATTTGGGGGTACTGCGGCTAGGAGAATGGATGCCAAAATATAGAACCCAAGCGAAAACACGTATCCTGGTTTCCGGCCGTAGCGGTCTGACATCAGACCCCAAAAGATTGGGGCCACAGCGAAGACACCCATGAATGCTGACACTGTCCCATTGATCGCCCCCTCCAGAGAATGGAAGACCTGGGTAAATTCAGGCAACAACGGTATGTATATGTTACCAGCAACGGGACCAAGGAAGCCAGCAGCACAAATGATGAAAAGAATCACTGTGCGTTGAGGATGTTCAAATGCGGAATATTTCGGCGGAGGTGCCACTTTAGGCTCTTCAATACTCAGTTCCACCTGGGATGTAGAGTGGCATGGGGTACTATCCTTTTCATTCATTACTTCTTATTAAACTTGAGTCGAAGATTGACGGGACAGATGGGGCCAGCGGGCGTAAATTTTTCAGGCCATTCTGGGTCTAGTTGGATCAGATATACTTTAAGAAGCAGACGCACCATCATCTTGCATTCATAAAGTGCAAGTTTCTCCCCGAGACAAGCACGCCTGCGGCCGTGAAATGCAGGTAACCACGCCAACCGCTTTGCGCGTTGGAAGTTTGTGGCAATTTCAACAATAGAAGTGCCCCACCGCTCCGGCATAAACTGCTCGGGTTGCAGCCAAACCGCAGGATCGTGGCCGGTTGCGAAATTATTATAGCCCACATACGCCCCCTTAGGGATAATAATTTGCTCGCCCAAAGTCACTTTACGAGTGGTGCAACGATTAATAATCTGACCCAACGGGGGGTACATACGCAATGTCTCGCAAACGACAGCATCAAGAAACCACTCGTCACTCATAATTTTTTCCTCTAGCTCGTACTTTGCAATTACGAACAACAAAGAGAGCATGAGTAAAAGCGGATTTTCGTGGCCTGCCACCATCAAGATAATGGCGTTGTCTTGAACTTGCTTCTCTGAGAGCTCACCTGCATCATACAGTTGCAATAACTGGGATGCGGCGAAGCCGTCTTTGTTTGAGCTAAGCTGTTGGCAAAATTCGGCTTTAAATTTGCTCACCTCACGAAGTGCGCGTAGCCGACTAGGAACGAACTGATCCAACCAGGCAAAAGTCATGAATATAGGCTTGAAAATCTGTTGTTTGATAAACTTGATTTTGGGGTGCATTTCTTCGATATCAGCATCGATACCAAGAACAGCATCACAAACGTTAGCGAGAGTGAGTTTCTGAAGTAGGTCCACCAAGGGCTCCAGGCCTATGCGTTTGACGAAGCTGGCGGTATTATTTTCCACCGTAGACAAATCTGGATGTTGAATCGAGGCAGTTACGACCTTCCGATACTTTCGCCAATTTTCACCATGAGCACTAATCACATTATCACCGGTATAAGCGGCAAGCACCGAGTATGGGATTTTGATTTGGTTACCCGACTTAGCAAATGTGTCTTCGTCTTTGAAAACTTGTAACAATAGTTCGGGCTTTGACACAAGCACGTTCCACCTTGATGCAAAGTAGATGTTCACAGCACCATACTTTTCAATTTTGTCTCTGATGTACTGGTTGTAGATCTGAGTTTGGTCAAGTTTGATAAACAACGGGAGCATGGTCACATAAAAAGGGATGGTAGGGATGGTTTTTGGAAAGTCAGAAGGCGGTAACACTAACGTACGAGCCCAATATAATCCAAAGAGCACAACCAATGTGATAACAATCATCTTTAATGTCTAGAGGATTTTTTTGCTCCTATAAAACCACCAGAATCACGAAAATAATTAATCGGGAGGAATTGTCAAGATATCAGGTCGATCGCCCCTTCAGCTCGGAAATTGGAAAGGTGTGATTTGTGATTGCATAAATGTCCAAGTTGCCTTATAAATTTTTCAGGAAGAATAGCCGTTCGCTTATTGTTCCTCCAAAAATATTTCTAAAAAAAACCTCGGGTACAGGGGGTGTTGGAACCCACCGGTGTGTGCATGGAATTGCGGAAGGTCACCTTCCCTAATCGGTTGGTATATAGCTCAGCACTTAGGTGATGATAAACTCGACCAGACCCCTTCCATAGTCACAAAATGCCTACCACTCACCACTCTCCCGCAATCTATGAACGCATTGAAGCGTTATATGTCCGCAATTCAACTCGCTTAATTTCCATGCGTTATTATCATGGGTTGAAATTTGACGTGGATTTCAAAGCTGCTAAGGAAACATATCATAGTGAACACTATGAGTTGGAATTTGATGCTAGGTATGGCTGGGAAATCGAACGTGACAACTCAAGAGTCGGAGTGATTATGTCTTCAACTAGTTTGTCATCATTCGATCATTGGTTTTTGTCTCTTATCTTGTCAACTACTAATGTTCACTTTGAGTACGATCTTGTTGAAGATGAGGTAGCATCTCAGATTGCCGATCTCTACGAGGCGCACCTCAAAAATACAGGGCTGAACGATCAGTGGAACGTTGGCCGTGAATACTTTGTGGAGGTGATCCTGTATTTCACACGTCTTCGCAAGACTGTGCACGCAGTTTTGCCCGCTTTTCCTTGCAAGTCTTCCAACCCCCAAAAGGTGTCTGGCTCTTTGCCAGATAAGGGTGAAAAACTTGCGTTACAGAGACTTGTGGACTTCACTGTCAGGGTCAAAGAAATTTATGAGCCGGGTATGAAGATAACTATTGTCTCTGACGGTCATGTTTTCTCTGACTGCATTGGCGTGGATGACACTCAGGTTGACACATATTCTGCGGCGTTGAAAAGCATGTATCAGTCACTTGGATCTGGAGATGCAATTTCATTCAAATCTTTAGTGGACATCTTCAATCCCGACGACTTTGACTTGGATATGGGTGCTATTGAATTACCTCATTACTTGGAAACTACTTTGGACGCTCGTTCAGAGCTTTGCCGTCAAATCATGATGAAAAGCTGTGACACGGACTATGGTAAATTAAGAAGAGAAATCACAACACCCAACCACCCCCGCTTGGCGTTGTTTCGAGGCTTTTCGCGCTTCATGCTTGAGGATTTGATTGTGCACCCTCGTGTGTCCAACATGACTAAGACTAAAATGAAGAAAGTAGCGTCAAAGGTTGCGTTTGAGATGATCAAGCGTAACGACGCCTATTCTAATTTGGTTGAATTGGTGTTTCCTTTTGATTTGCGCTTGTCTATTCATTGCCACGATAACAGTGGCCCGAAATTTGCGGTGAGATTGTTGAATGACTGTCGAGTCATTGAGTCAATTAACGACTTCAACTATCCCCAGACTGCTGATTTGTTGCATGTCCCTACGCCTTGGCACAATTCGATTGTAAAGTTTGAAGGTACTGGTGGCTATTTTGTGGTCAAACGGTCCAAAATCGACGAAGGAGTCGATCAGGGGAAGGGTACCGCTTCGTGGAATGCTGAGGGTTTCTTCAGTTTTAAATTAGTGTAGATATGATATTTAGAAGTATTCAGTTTGATTTTCATGCGATATGCAAGGGGTAAATGTAGTGGTGAACGCAATTTCGAATTTTGCAATCTGAAGGGAACAAAGAGGCGGAGGCATTACAGTTTCCGAAACCGATAAATTTGCAACCAGAAAATATTCTGTCGCAAACGAAGATGGAATCTTAAGCGCCCTGCAGAAACGGCACGTTTACAACCTAAATTAAGAAGTGCGCGTGGCTTTGATGCGATGTATATTGAGGGTCATAAAGGAACGCTAATTTTAGACGCCACGGTCGGCGTAAGATTGGATCATGCCAACCTCCAGCTCTTCGTATTCGACAATCTCCGGCTCGCCACCTGACGACAAAACCGTGTTAGCCTGGATCAACTGCTTGCGAGGACGCTTCTTCTCCAAGACCACATCGCGGTACTTGGCGTAGTCACCAACGGTGGTGACGTCATTGTAGTAAGCAGAACCCTCCTTGTAGTTGGCAGTGCACTTGAAGGTGTGCAACTTGTCCAAGAAGTTGCCCAATGCATCAACGGCGACCTTGTCAAGCTTCGAGGGGTCAACGGTAATGACGAGGTCGTCGTAGTTGGCTTCCTTGGTGTCAAGCGAAACCACACCGGCCTCATGCAACACCTTGAAGATGGCAAACCGGGCCTGCATGTGCGGTTGGCCCCACTTCTTGGAAGCAGGATCCCAGAATTCGAGACCAACAACACCAGCACGGGCCATCAACACCGTGGCAATGAAAGTGACGTCATCAAAGTCCTCAGGGGCAATTCCAAAGATGGGCAAAACCTCCTTGGGCAGCTTCAAAATCAAGTACAAAGCCACAAGTTCGGCACGGCATTCCTCATAGGAACCGGCAATCAGACCAAACAACGAACCCCAGGTCTCGTTGGGCTTGTACCACGAGTCAAACTTGACAGTAGACCGATCAAAGTTAAACTTGCCGGGCGAGGTCTCCTGCAACAACTTACCGGTACCGTGGCCCAACAACTCGTGCAAACCCACCTGCACCTCAAAGGCGTCGTCACGCCACTTGCGGAACTTTTCTTGCACCTCAGGAGTCAAGAAAGTGATCACCTCCTCCTTCTTGGGGTTCTTGGGGTTGGCACTCAACACGTTGCCAAGCGACACGTTCTTGAAGCCAATGTTGAGACGCACATCGTCGTAGTTGGGGATGTTGATACCGGCAGGAATGCCCAGGCCGGCAAAAGTCAATACCTCCAACGAAGTGAAGTCAGGGGGAGTAAACTTGTCCTTCTCGAGAGCCTTGTTCCAAGGCAACTGGGGAATGAACTCGCCTGCACGTGCCACCAACTCGGCAAACTTGGCAGTGCGGTCAGCATTAACCATGGCTACAAGCCCTTCCCACTCACCACGCACCCCCAGAGGGTCGCGGTAAGTTTCGATGAACCCAATGTTCAGCTCCACCTTGGGGCCCAAGTCCTTAACCCACGACACCTGCGACTTCTTGTGGGCGTTCATCGAGCCGGTCTTGAACGACTCGATGTAGTGGCCCAACATCTCGCGCTGGGTGTCGTTGGCTGCGTGCTGCTTGGCCTTCTCGAGCTCCTCAACGATGTGGGCAAACTCGGGGGCGTGGTCGCCAAACTTGATGGTGACCTTGGCACCGTTGGCTTCGAGGGTGGGCGGGTAGTAGTCAGTGTTGTTGTCCTTGTCGGCCAGAGCAACTCTGACCACGAACTCGCCGTTGGCGGTCTTTTCCACCCGGGTGTTCTCAGGCATGATGCCCTTGTCGGCCAACGCGGCATTGACCGCCTCGATCTCGTCCTTGGTGGGAACGGGCTCGCCCGGGTAGTAGGCAGACACGTGGCCCTGGTCTCTCCACCCAAGCAACCCCTCTTCAGTGGAAAAGATGGCCTCGCGCACCTTTTTGTAGTTGTCGGAGATGGCAGAGTCGCCCACCGCATCGACCACCGCGTCAAAGTCGGCAGCAGCAAGCGCGGGGATGAACTTTTTGTCACCGAACAGCTTGAAGTTACCCAAGTTGGACAAGAACTGCGAGGCGTACTCGAGGTAACCGGTCGCGTTGGGACCAAGCTTGGAAACGTATTCCTCGGGAGTGGCAGGAGAGCCCAATTTCTTGTGGATCGCCAAGATCAAGTCGTAGATCGTCTCCGACTCCGGCAGCACCGATCGCAACACCGCGCGGGTGCCCCAGTGCAGAGCCCGCGACAAGTGGTGGGCATACAATTTCTCCTCGTTGGAGGGCAACTGCTCAAAGTGCTTCTTGGCCAGCAACAACACAATTGGGGCCTCAGAGTCTGCAATAAACGTCGACGCCATGGTTAATGAATTGTGGGGAGGAAAAAAGCTCCCTTTTAGCCTGTGCGTACCGAGCCGCGCGCCACAACGGGTTTCGGTGGCAACAGTGGAGGTGCGAAATCCTGCAGCGATTGCCATGGGCCCGGCACGGCACCACAGGTTGCGAAGGTTCGCTGAGGTCGAGGAGACCCGGGAAATGGTGGGTTTCATTTTGGGATTACCATCATACGGCTGCTTTGGGAATCACGGGGCTATTGACCCTTGTCTAAATACAATACGGGAACGCGGGGTTGTAGATCGTATGGGTCTAGGAAGGCCGCGCGAACGGCGTATGGTTTCGCGCTTATGTAACTTGAGCCGAGAGGATAAGCGGCGCTAGGTGGCGGAACAGTAGCAGGGACAAAGTTACAAAACAAAGCGCCTGTGTAAGTGTAGAGATGTTACACTGGTTCCACGGCTGATATTCGTGTACCCCCATACCCTACTCGTCCTTCCTTACTTCATTATTCGTGCGGCGCGCGTAACAAACATTTCCACTATGGCAAAGACACCCACAGAGGCCACGGCGAATGCCCCCCAGGCACCGCCACCAGAGCCTACAGATATCACCAACGCACCTATCGACAACGACAGCGACTCCGACGATGCTGATTTTGACCCCACTGCGCCAGCACCGGGTGAGGCTGGCGAAGACAGCGACTCCGACGATGAGGGCACCAAGGGCGAGGACAAGGTACCCGACTACTCTCACATCGGCCTGGACATTTCTCTGGTGAAAACACGCAGCCAGCGGTACCAGGAAACCAACAAAAAGCTGTATGGCGGCGGGTTAGTGCGCGGGCAGGCCAGCGTCGACATCGACTCGATCTTCAACGAGCTCAAATCAGGCACCAGCACGGGCAGCGAGTGGCTCAAGGCCATTTCCGAGGAACCAACCCCAGCTAAGCCCACGCCCGCGACCCCACCTCCCATCACCAATAACTACGCCCCCGAAACTATCACCATCAAGTCCACTTACGCATTCGCCGGGCGCATTGTCACCGAAACAAAGACGGTGGACGCCAATTCTGCGGAGGCCAAGGCGTATCTCAACTCCACATCCCACGTGGCCGCCGCAGACGGTGAAGAGCGGCCGTACCGGCTGTTTGTACCTGTGGTGCGCAAGGTTCCGGGCCAGGACGAGCCCGTGGAGCTCCGGATCAAGCTCAAACGCCCGTCGTTGATTGACAAGTTCCTCGCTACCAGCGGCAAGAAAATCAAGCTTTCGACCCTTGAGAAGTCACGGCTTGACTGGGCGTCGTTTGTAGACAAGCGCCAGATCCAGGACGAGTTGAAGATCGGCAACAAGGCCGGGTACTTGGAAAAGCAAGACTTTTTGGGGCGGCTCCAGTCGAAGCGCGACGAAAACTACCAGGCCGCGAAGGACGAGGAGCGCCGTAAGAAGTTTTTACAGCAGCAGGGCCAATAGGATAGCATTATAGATTAACGACAGCTTACGACTCTTCTCCGTACCCTTTGATCGCAGGTCGCACCCGATCTTTTGTTTACATCGCGACCGCGCAGGCACCCAGGGTCCACACACGATGATATTGGGCAACCTCCTAATCCCCCGGCTTGATCCATTGAATCTGCAGAACGATCCCACCCAATGGTCGGCGAACCAGCAGCTCGCAGTGAACCTGGGTCTGCAGATTGCCATTCTCGACCCCAAGCTTCCGAGCTTTGTGCTGCTGATGATGTCTCGGGACTACGGCGGGCGCACGCGCCAGTTGGACGCCAAGCAGATGTTCAGTGTCAACCACGTGGTGTCCAACGAGCTGTATGAGGAGGACGGGTTGCCTCTTGGCCGCCCGCGCGCCCTCATGGTCACCGATGGCGATGAGCCATTCACGTTCAGCACATTCAACGAGACGGGAGTGGTGGCCCACCAGTGGACGCCCTCGCACCCGACTACCAAGGGATGTGACCTTGCAGTGTTGTTTTCTACCGGGGAAATGCTCATTTTTGGGCGCGAGACCTTGGTGGTGGACAAGTACCGGGTCAAGGGCGATGTGTTTGAGACCATCGCCAGGCACTATAACCTCAGTTACGACGAGGACGAGGACACGTTTTTTGTCAACCGCCGGCAGTTTTTGGCGCTACGGGTGCGGGCGTTCGCCTTTTGTTCCTACGGAGACATTGTGTACATGATGTTGGCCCTTGGCAGTGGGGCGTTGCTACTCACGAAATACCACTGCGACGGCACGGTGGAGGTGCTCGCCGAGGTGGACGCGCCCGAGGGCGTGGTCAAGATGTACTGGAGCCCCGCAGACGATGACGGGTCCACCCAGCTCGTGGTGGTGTTGTCCAACAACTCGGTTGAAAAAATCGCGATCGACTTGGCAGAACACGAGTTTGGCGCGTTCACCCTGGTGGTGGCGCCGCTGGTCCGGCTCAACTACCAGAACGTTTGGTGTGGCCGAGGAGTGCTGGCTGCGCTCGTGATGACGTTTGCGCGTGAGCTCGTGGTGGTGGTGGGGAACGAGGTGGCGCGCCACCCGATGCTGCTGGTGTGGAGTGTGTCTGGTGTGGTGACCATAAACACCGTGGACGCTCACGGGGCCGGGCTTGACATAATCGTCGCGTTTGACGACGGCAAGTTCGACACCTTCCACTACCTCAACGGCACACTCACCAGCACCGGGCCCCACCCCCAGCTCTCATCGTTTGTGGAAAAACTGCTTGAGCTGTTCCAGATGATCAATCTGGTCGCCCAAGATACCGACGATGTCGAGGAACAGGCCGACAAAAAGCGTGCCGGAACTCCCAAACCATCCAACCCGGAGAGCATGCGCAAATACCTCAACCCGGAGGTGGAGGGGCGGTTCATCACCTTGGGGTTCACCAGCCACGACAACATAGCCACCCTTGTGTACCAGATTGTGCCTCGAGACACCCTCACCTACACCATTGCCTCCGAAGCCGAGTCCGCAGTGGCTTTCCTCCATCTCAAGGACCAGGGCGAAGCGGTGGTGGCCACAGAAGCCGTTCTGACCACGGCGTTGGCCCGGATCAACCACTTGTGGTGGACCCAATTCAACCAGCTCCCACCTCCATACCCGCGAGGCAAGGTGTTGGAGCACCCCGATCAGTTGGCCAGGTACTTTGACGCCGTGGAAGCGTTCCGAGCCATCCACGCGATAGATCCCGATGCCGTGGCACTCTCGGTGGACCCACCGCCCGCGGTGGGCAGTCCCGTGGCTGCGCTGCTCGCGGCCAACTTCAACCGCCATCCCGGGGTTCTGGCGCTCCAGGTGGCGTTCATGTTGAACCACATGGCTGTCGATGCTATTGATCAGCTCCCTGACGTGAACAGCCTCGACCTTGCCTCCGTCGACCACGACGACATCGAGCGGTTGCAAAGACTCCAGGACGGGTTTGAGAAGTTGCTGGCCACGCTAAAAAGCAACCGCGGGCAGAACCTCGTGGCGGTGGAAAAGATCGAAACGATGCTCCGCGTTCACTTGGCCCGGTGTGTGTTGCTGGTGCTCACTGACACCCCCGCAGACCCATTTGACCTGTTCATGGTGACGAAATACTACTGCTACCTCCGCGACAAGGGCGAGGACGTGGCCCAGTACAAACAGTACGTGGCGGAGAAAGTGACGCTCACCATCACCACCAAGTTCCTCGACGAGACATTTGAGGTGGTGGCCACCGAGCCGTGGTCCCCATTTGCGGTGGCCACCCTGGGCCAGCAGTGGGCGTCGTGTGCGCTCACAGGGCTCCCGATCCTTGAGCTCAACAACCGCAAGGACGAGCAGCACGGGTTTAACTACGTGCTCGACGCCTCTGGGCTCGGCCCCATCGGCCAGCAGGTGGTGGACACCGTGAACTATTCGTACATCGACGGCAACCGGGCGTTCCGGTTAAAATAGATTAATATGCTAATGACACAATGCTACAGAGGGAGTGCGGGCTCGCTGGGGTACCGTAACTGCAACCCCAACCCCGCTAGCAGGCCCGCAGCCAACACGTAATAATATGCCAGGCGGGCAGCGCAGTGCCATGCCTCAGACACCCACCAGCCAGCCAACCCGGACACAAGTCCGGCGACCTCGAGGTACCACCACTGGCTCGGGAACCCGCGAAACACCTGGGTGAACAAGTTGGTGGTGACCTGAGGCCACCACCGCACCGCCAACATCCAAACCCCACACCATCGCACCGCTTCCACCACGTCCAACGCGTTGATGGTGGCACGGCCGCGCCAGTAATGCACCAAAAACCACACCAACACTACAGCCCACCCCAAAAACCAGCATACACACGTGCCGCTGAAGTACTGGAGGCGATGTCGCGTTTTGCGGTATTTGACTGCCGCTTGGTACGCGAACCCGGCACACACGTAGACGATGGCCACATCGAGCGCGAGCAAAATGACGGGCGGAGTGGCAGGACCGGACACGGGGTATCGGGCCTGGTACTGTTCAGACACCGTGCCCGATGCCCAGAAGACCACCTCCTGGATGGCAAAGGCAACCGTGCCCACCATCTGAAGCCACACAAAGTCCACCGAGACCCCATATACCAGCAGATGGCGCCGGCTATAGCGTATGAGAAGCACCAAACATAGTAGCTCGCAGATGCGCTCGCCTACCTGAAACGGAACGGCAGGGTTCATCAGTGCGTGGTATGATCCAGCTCACGATAAGCGCACCTCCCTGCATGAGGGTCTGCTTAGTGATAAAAATAGATCGGAACGTCGGAAGCGATAGCCAGTGGATGGTGGGGAGCCGGTCAAATTGTTTAGGTAGAGACGACAGTCAACCAGTTTGACACCAGTGCGGTGTGGGGTGATGACGCAACACTAAACTAACCCCATATGAGCTCATACAGCCATGCAAATGGGCACCACCACTTCGGTAGACACGCTAGGTTCTCCTAGCCAGATTATGTGTGTCTTACTGCATGGCGGCTACAAACAACGTGTTCAACGAGTATCACAAGATCACCGGATCCGACGTAGCAGGTCCAATGTCTACCCCAGTCTCTACAAACACCCACTACCACCTAAGACACCCGGTTACAGTTTTGTGCCGCGTCTGACCCCTCGCCTTGGCGCTAGGGAACGCCCCACTAGGGCCACGTACGACAGGGCGCAGGGGGCAATTAACAATGTGAAGGGACACTGCCTCACGGCATGTCGCTATAAAAACTCCCTATGCAACGCACAGCCCCTGTGGCGGCGACTCGTCGTTGCCCGGTGTTGTTCGGATCAACGGGCAATTTAGACACTTTTTATAGCAAGGACCCGGAGTTGTTTTCGCAACCCACACGCAGTACGGTTCCCATAAAGCTCAGATCACTATGACGTCACCGAACCAGCCCGGTGATATTTGGGCAGTGGAAGCGGTGAACCGGCCCAAACACGCCGCTAAATAATCAAACACTCTAGACACCGTCTGTAGACCCACCAATCAACATCAATTCACCCCGTGGGTGGCGGCCCCCACGGGTTATATGCACCAAGTCGCGGTCGCCAGTGATTCGCACCAGCCTTTTTTCGAACCAAACTTTAACTCAACCACCACAACGCAAACAACCGAATGGATCGCAAGCGGCTGGTAGCCGACTACGTGTTTGGTGCGCGGATTGGCGAGGGGCTGTATCTGACAGTGTACCTGGCCGTCGACTCGCAAACCAAAAAGACCTACGCCATCAAGGTGCTTTCGAAGCGACACATTGTGCGGGAGGACAAGATCAAGTATGTCAACATCGAGAAGACCACGCTCCACCGGCTTGGACAGCAGCATCCGGGGATCGTCCAGTTGTTCTACACTTTCCAGGATGCCCTGCTGTTGTTCTTCGTCCTCGATTTCGCCGAGTATGGCGAGCTCTTGCTGGTGATCCGCAAGCTCGGGCTGCTTTCGGAGCCGCTCAGCAAGTTCTACATGTGCCAGATCCTCGACGCCGTCAAGTTCATCCATCTGAAAGGAGTCATTCACCGTGATCTCAAACCGGAAAACATTTTGGTGGGTTCGGATTTCAATTTGAAAATCACCGATTTTGGCGCTGCCAAGCTCGGTCCGTCGGGTCTGGAGGACGAGGAAGAGGGTGTGGACTACGCCGGAGTTACCGAGGACTCCGTCAAGGCCAACGATAAACCGCTGGATTCCCGCACGGGCCTGTTTGTGGGCACTGCCGAGTACGTGGCCCCGGAGCTCCTCAAAAACAACGCTTGCGGGCCCGAGGGCGACGTGTGGGCGATGGGGTGTATCTTGTACCAATTGTTTTCGGGAACCCCGCCGTTCAAAGGCGAGACCGAGTACCTCACTTTTGAGAAAATCATCAACATCAGCTACTCGTACAAGGTGCCGTTGCCCCCGGACGTGGTGACGATCATCGACCACATCTTGGTAGAGGACATCCACCAGCGGTGGACCATTGCGCAAATCGAGGCCGCGGGCTGGTTCTCCGAGGTCACCTGGGACGCCAACTACATCTGGGGCCGCAAGGTGCCGCGGTTTGAGCCCTACGTGGCCCCGTCGAACCTGAACTACGTGCCCATGATCAAGACCGGTCGCAACTTCAACAAACTGAGCCTGTACCACGCATTGCACTCGCAGATTAAACTGAGCGACATCTACGTTCCCCTGGTGGGTAAAAACAAAACTCCAAGCTGGCAGCGTGGTGGCAACTACCTCAAGATCGGTCAGAATCAGCACGGTCCGCCCGGAACCAACGGTCCTCCTCCCCCTCCGCCTTCGGCCAACCAAGCCAACTACTCGCAAATGGCAGCCCTGGCCGCGGGAGGCCAGCGTCCTCCCCAGCAGTCGCCTCAAACCCCTCTGCAATTCCCTGCCATGGCTGCCGCGGCGCTGGTGCGTCCCTACGGCCAGTACCCTCCCCCTCAGCAACAGCGGTTTGCTCTGGGATCCAGTCAGAGCCCGACCCAAGGGCCTTCTGCCAATCTGACCCCCCAGTTGGGACAGCCGCCAGCTCTGTTCACTCCGCCTGTGCCTCGCTCGCCTGAAGACCAGCGCCTGGTGCCAAACGCTTCGCCACAGCAACGGCCCGCGAGATACGGCCAGCAGCTGCCTGGACGCGGCTACCCTCCCCAGGGCCAGTACCAGTATGGGTGGTCGCAGGCTCCGTCGCGCAAGGTGATCCCTCCGGCCTCGGGAGCCAACCTCGGCGCCGTGACCGGCCAGAGCCTGCCACGGCCGCAAGCGCCTCCCACACCCAAGGAGTCTCCCGCACCCCCTCCCAAAGCACCGGTTCCTGCGGAGAAGCCCGCTCAGAAACCCGCCAAACCCGCCAAACCGGCCACTTCCATTAAATACTCCGAAGTGCTTCTGTTGTTGGACCAGGGCGAGGAGATCCTCAAGCTCGACAACGTGTACAAACTGCATCTTCTGCATAAGACCTTGGGCCGCGACGCCAGCGCAGAGCTAGACGACGTGACCATCGAGCAGCTCGTGAACCGCCACGCCTCCGCGTTGCAACAGCAGCAGACGCTTGTCGTAGCGGTGATCACCACCAAGGCCCGGGTGTTCTTCATCGACCACGAGCTCAACGTGATGCTCGTGGACCTCAAGGCCAACGCTGGCGCCGACTACCTGATGTACGACTACGACTTCGAGCCGCTGGGCGAGCCTGGTGAGCTCGGCAACGGGTATCTCATCTTGGAGCTCATCAAGGAGGGCGGCGACTTGGTGTTTTTGAAGCGGGTGAGCTTGCAGCTGAAGATGTCCAACCTCAACTTGGGCTACGGCCCTGGGGTCCAGGTGGTGCAGGGGTCGGGGCCCGTGACCGTGGGCGACAAGTACTCGTGGATCGAGTGTCTTTTGATGGCCAAAACCCTAGTGAGCGAGCCTCCGGCGCCCCAGAGCCGGTCGGGCACCCACACCCCGCCACAACGCGCACCCAAGGCGTCGCTGTCGTCCCCGTCAAGCCACAGCCTGGGCAAGCAGAAGAAGAAACCGCAAAAGAAGAAAACGTCAAAGCCCATTGCATCCGCCCCGCTGCAACCTAAACCCATCGCATCGGGCCTGGCGGCGTCGATGGCTGCCTACGCCGCGGCCGCCGCCGCACACAAATAAGGTCGTTTAGCACAATACACAAATGGTTAGTCTTTATTGGGGTAGCTCGGCTACCATGCTATATACATTTAGTTCGCAACTACAGGCGTGGAACGGTGATGCCACAGTTTTCGTCAAAACTCGCGGCGGTTTGCTCGGTGATGATGCGTTCCACTCCTCTTTCGGTGCGGACCCACGCTGCCACCGCGTCACACACGGCAAACAGTTGCTCCATCTGGTTCACCGCCGACTTGAGTGCGTAGGGGTCCTGTTTGAGGTCCTCGTTGGACACCTCGGTGGGGAATTGCACCTGCTGCTGGGCCTCCACACGTAACTTGTTTTGGTAGTTGTCACAGTAGTCGAGGATTTTCTGGCGGTTGGCCCACTCGGGCGCCACCACCGAGTTGAAGAACTGGAGACAGTTGCCCTCGGAGGTGGCTGACGCGGCTCGGTCGTCACTGCGGCGTCGCAGGGCGGCCAAGAAGGCTAGAATGCGGCTCAGCAGCACGCAATTTGCTGGCGTGGAGAGGCTCTCGACCCCAGGCTCGGGCTTGTGGATGCGTGCAACCATAGTGTTAACAACGATTCACCCCGCGGAAATCATGCAGATCAAGGCTGCGAACCCCGGTCGGGCTGTTGCCACCGGTGAAAAAAGACAGTAGTTATTTGCTGGGATTTGAGTGAGAACTATTCGTGGCTCTCACAAGTCCGCCAGCCGCACGGTTGTAGGTGTTGTTCAGGTGCGTGCTCACAGTAGTTTTTCAACGCCACCATCATGTGTATGAAGCCTCCGAGAATGACGAAGGCTCGGGAGAGCCACGATGAGGAAAAGACCGTGGGGTACCCTGTGGAGAAGCAAGACACGCCCCCCGTGGTCCGTCGCCAGGCTACGTTCTGGCTCCGGGGCGGTGTCGCCCTCACCACCAGCGCATTGGTACTCCATCAGCTCGGGCTTTTTTGAGTGACTTGTTTCGGTTGGTATCAAAATGATGGCTTTTCCCGACTTTACTCCTCGTTAATATAGTACCGCCGTGTCTCGGGAATATCATGGACCCTTACCGAGACTCCCGAGATTGTCCCAACCACCGCGGTGCAAGGCAGCCCCACACCGGTACCCAGCAGTGCCCAGCAGTGCCCACCGCCGTATCCACTTAGTAACATAGCTGCGATACCGGCCTACATAACATATATCGATCAATACCAGATTCCTCGATCACTGATATTAGACGCATTCCCAACTGAAATTAGACCGCCCGTCGTCTACGAAATGTCTGAGATGTCCGAATGCTGCGTCATCAAGACATGACGCAAAATTCATACAATAGGTTTGCGGTCGCCACCCGATCGACGGCGTCTCCTCAACCACCACCCACTACAGCGTATGCGTGTTCCTCGACGGGTTCTGAAACGGAAATGCACCCAGATAACCCGCCGAGATTCGCTTACACCTGCGTTGCGCCGATCCTCGTCACAAAACGTAAACACAAAACGGGCCGCCACCGAACGACACAACGACACTTCGTACGGGCTACCCCACCAAACCAAATCCCTATTTTTCACCGTGTCTGATACATGAAACGGACACCTTATCGCCTTAGTCAGCAAACGGCTCCAGAAAATTACGCGAGTGACCTTCGCAGCTCGCACCAACAATGGCGAGTCGCGCACCGCATCAACGCCCCTGGCATAACCGGGGAAACCGGGAGGGCCCTGATGGTAGCATTTGTCTCGTGCGAGCCACTGGCTCGTTGGCGCGCCGCCATGTACTCGCGGTCATCGCTCGCGGTAATTAGACTTTAGTGCTTTTAATGCAGGCTCAATGCACTTTGTTCTAAATATAACCGCATCGAAACACTGACAACACCATGCTCTTGACCACACTATGGCTCGCCATGGCCACGCGAGCACTAGCCGACCGCTCGACGCTGTTCACCAGCGACCCCATGGTGGTGTCGATGCCATGTGGTAACGACAACTACTACAACGTCGAGTTTGACGTTGGCGGGCAGCCCCAACAGGCTCGTCTCGATATCAACCAGCCAGAAATCTGGGTCATGGACAGCGATCTGTTCACCAACTGCAAGGAAGTCGACTCTTGGTGGCTGCTGGTCACCCTGCATTACTCCGACGAGGTCCCAGAGTCCCTCACCACGGAGGCCTATTACACGCTCGATGTTTGTGTCAGCGATGACGGATACTCGCCGCCAGCCAAGATGGCCAAAGCCACGGGCGAGGTCGAAAACGGAGACTCTGTTGTTATTCCCTACCTTCTAGATCTCAACGCCCTGGGGACGTGGGCCACTGACGACGTTGTCGTCAACTTCACAAGTCAAAGCATCGAGTTGGCCAACTTCACATTTGCCAACGCCAACGACCTGAGCTTGCTGTACGGCGGGTTTGGGCTTGCCACCAACCCCCGTGGACTGGGGTTTCTCTCGCGGTTGGTGTCCAAACGGGTGATCAAGCTGCCACTGTACCTGCTTTGGTTCTCGCTGACTTTGCGGTCACAGAAATACGTAAGCGACGACAAGTACGGCTACCTCATTGCGGGGGCAGTGGACCCCGAGCTGTTTGAGGAGCCGATGCTTGTTTTTCCCATGGTCAACCACAAGGGGTACCGGTATCCCGTTGAAGACAACGAAGGCAACTCGTTGGTGGGCAACCTTAATCTCCCCATCGTGGTGCTTGACGACATCATCGTCCACAACAAAAAGACCGGCGCCAAGCTTGGCCTCATCAGCACCGCCAAAAGTGCCAATCCGGTCCCGGTGATGCTTGACCTGCGGCTGGTGTTCACGTTCCTCCCCACCTCGCTTTTGTTGGACATTGCCACCCAGACCAATGCCTACTACGTTGAGGAAGTGGGCCGGTGGTTCGTGTCGTGCGACGCCATGCGAAACGCCAACTCACTGCTCAACTTTAAGCTCAATGATTTGACCGTGGAGATCCCGCTTCTGGAGTTGGTGATGGACGCGGTGTGGGACACCCAGCTCAAGTTCCAAAACAACAAAGACGCGTGTTACCTCTTGTTCTTGCTGGAGGAGGTCTGCGGTGGGCTGACCCTCGGGATTCCTTTCCTTGAGCAGGTGGTGGTAGCCGTGGACAACGACGGCGGTGACGTGGGCATCGCCTTGCGCAAGCTGAACTGGCTACCGCTGAAGCGAGAGGTGAACGGCACCGGCAGCGACAAAACCTCCAGCGCCGCCGTCATCGAGCTGGGGTTTATTCCCTACGCCTCAACCGTCACCCTGCTGGTCTCCGACTACGTTTACCTGTACTCACAGGTTAAGGACGAAGCTGTCAGCGTGCCTGCCCGGTTCCTGGGCGCCATCGCCGGCGGCAGCGTTGTTGTCACCGGCTACTATACCTCGGGCATGGGGGCCTTAAGTGCTGCCAGTCTCCAAACGCTGACCGCCAAGGCCGAGGCCGGCACCAGCACCCACCAGCCGGGCTGGTTGCCGCTAAAATGGGCCACGCTCTACGTGGCCATCGCCGCGTTCTCCGCCATCGTCATCATGTAATGCAGTTTGTATATTATCTTTATAAATACCCGGGAATTATGGATCTACTGCAGTGGAGCGACAGCAGACATGCGCCGCATCTCGATCGGTCGTGGAGCGTCGTCTTCGCTTGGCCTCAGCTCCTCGTCAACAAACGCCAACGTCGGTGGCTCCTCGGCATTGGCGCCGTGGCGGAAGATGTTGTACCAGGCAACGTCTGCCAACGTCAACACCAACCCAGCAATGTTGAGCCCGCTCAACCGGTCGCCGAACGTCAACGCCAGCACCACGATTGTCAACACTTCCTTGAAAAGCCCCGCTATCAGAAGCGTCAACACCTGGGCCACCTTGAGCAACATGAACTCGCAATACGTCATCATGAATGCAAACAACCCTGGGATGACAAGAAGCACGAGGGTCATGAACAACCCCTTGAGCTCCCACACCTGCGACAGGGTGAAATTCAGCCACCCTTCGATGATCAACCCAGAAACAAGAAGCACCAACAGCATCGCCGGCAGCACATAGAAGATGGTGGCAAACAGACTGGTGGTGTAGGGGTTCTGGTTGCGCTTGAGAAGAATTTGTGTAAGCAGCCACCGGAGCCCCAGCAGCATCAGGGCAAAAAGCACCAAGAAAATCCCGACAATGTGGTTTTTCAGCCCGAACTCAGCATCGGCCCGGGGTACAAGCGAGCTGAGAGACTCGTACACCATCGCCAACGCTCGCTCTTGCGGCGGAGCGGGGTCCCCGTTGGGAGCACCCATCATCGCCACGGACACCGTCATGATGGCGACAATCACCACCAACCGCCAGTTGAACTTCTCTAAACGGAACAACAAGCCAAAGATCAACACAAACACTAACGACAGCGTCTTGAGCATGGTGTACAAACTCAAGGTCAAGAACTTGAGCGACGCATTCAGCAACCCGATATCGGCGGCCAGGGCAATCGAGCAGGGGACAATTTGTTTCACATACACCAGTGGTTCGATGTAGAAGAGCTGACGAAAGCTGCTGCGTGCGTGGATGGGACGCAAGTGGGGGTTCCACCATAACACGACCCCCGCGATCACCGCGAGACACGACTGGTGGAAAGCGGTGATGAGAATGGGGAATTTGAAGTCGAGACCATCACCAAACATCCATTTGTTGTAGACGGAGATGGCTGTCAGGAACAAATACCACCCAAGGATATAGACCGCAGCCGCCGTGGACCCCGGCACCTCTGTTAGGCTCATGGTATATAAACACTGATTATATTTTCAAGCATACAAAAATCGCGTCTCCGGCCAAAGGCCACCTGTAAAGGTAAAAATGGAAAAAAAGGCGAAAGAAGGTTTTGGAGGGTGGCAACGGGTAGTAGGGACTTTTGACGAACAGGATGAGTGAAAATCTGTCTTGTTAGGCTAGTTCGTACCAGCTAGGACCCGAACTAGACTACGAGTGTGCCAAGACCAGCGTGAAAAATTGGTAGGGCTGTCACACGCATCGCGAGAGAAACCGTAAAAGCAACGCATTCCGCACTTAGATCCGGATATAACACCAAAACCATGCTACCACCCAGTATCTTGGGCCCCGCTAAATTTAGCTGCACATCAGGGCTCCGTAACCTGGCTGAACCACGTTGAGAAGTGTGGAAGATCCCTTGGCGAGCTGTGAAGATGAATGCAAAGCATCGTCAGATCGCCTCAAAACCACTGGTCTTTGCAAAAACCTCTACATCCCTGCCATTGTTGCTCGCGAGCCCACCCCACCTATTATAACTACCCTTTGCATGCTTTAGGTATTTCGCGGAGCCAGGCGCAAGGCTTTCTAGATCGTCGCAACTGAAATTCCCTAAAATGGCTTAGTTATTGTCTCCTGGCGACCACTTGCAACCTCTCGTCACCGGTGATCCAACCCCCAAACCCCCCTCAATAGCGCCGTTGTTTGTGTTACGCCACAAATTTCACCGGTGACAGGTCGCTTGTCCCCCTTTGCAGGGTTCTCCGCGAAAATTCCCCGCTCGTGGGATTTTGATTTGCCGGTGACAGATGGCATGGTTGCCACCATCACTACCCGGCTACGTAAAACTAGAGTAGATGACACAACCCGACCCCCGCCTCGTGCCACCCTGCGTAGCTCCGCCCGATTCATCGATAGCCCCACCCAATCCTCGTCGGCGAAGCGCGCGTTCCTGCTGGTTGCCCTGTTCGTCTGCGTTAGTCCTGCACCTTTATTTGGCATTGTGATCAGTTTACCCTAGCGCAACTTCCACCCGGACACCTCACAACCACTCTAGGTCAAGAATGGGGCTGGTGAACAAGGACCCCACCTCGCTTCTAAACTTGCAGAGCAAGTACCTCCACGATGAGATCAAACGGGTCCAATCCCCTGGGGGGTTGTACAGCTTGGTGATCGACAAGCACACGACGGCGGTGTTGGAAAAGGTGCTCAGCAAGACCCAATTGTTGCGGATTGTCACTTCGGTGGAGCGTATCGACGACGAGCGCAAGCAAAACAACTACATGGAGGCAATCTACTTCGTCGACATGTCGGTGTTCAACCTCAAGTGTATCGCTGCCGACGCCGAGGCTCGGCGCTACAAGGGGGGTATCGCGTTGTTTTTGCCCAGTCAGGATCCAGCAGTGTTGCACTACTTCAATGGGCGCAACTTTCTCCAGAACCCGGTGGTGGACAAGTTCATGCAAGGACGGATCAACTTCACTACGGCGGTGCTCCACCCGGTAGAGCTGCGAGTGTTTTTGGCAGACTCCACCACCCCCAACTCAATGCCCATCTACTTCAACGAGTCGTGTGGCGACTTGGTCATCCCTCAGATCAAGCTTGCTGCCCAGGCGCTTGTCAACTTGATGGTGCTCACCGAAGAAATGCCGCTTATCCGGTTCTACTGCCCCGATGCGGCGATGCCTTCCAACCAGTACCCGGCGCTGCGGTTGCCTGAGCTCATTGCTGACGAGTACCAACGCCAGATTGACGAGTACTTCCGCAATAACCCAGACTTTCCCCCTCCCACCAGCGGGGACAAGCCACGACTGGTGTTGTTGATTGCAGACCGTACACTTGACTTGTACGCTCCGCTCTTGCACGAGTTCACCTACCAGGCCATGGCCATGGACATTGTGCCCCTGTTGGAACGCAAGGGCGCATACACCTACGAGGCCGAGACAGAGACGGGCGAGTTGAAGGAGCGCACATCCAAGGTGGAAAACGAGGACGACGAGGACTGGGTGAACTTGCGCCACCTCCACATCATCGAGCTGCTGGAGCTCATTATCAACCGCATCAACGAATTGATCAAAAACAACCTGCGCATGGTCGACCGGCTGGGCGCCACCACCCTGAGTGATTTGGTGTACATCATGGCCAATCTCCAGGGGTTTGATGACGAAAGACGCCAGTTGACCTTACACAAAACGCTTATTGACGAGTGTCTTGATCTCAACGCCCTGCGCAAGCTCGCAGAGTTTGCCGCCGACTTTGAGCAAACGTGTGCTGCTGAGGGTACTCTGTTTGAGGGGGAACGCAACCGCCATTTGCATGACGACTTGATTGTGTTGTTGGCCCGTGACGACTTGCATGTCAACGACAAAATGCGGTTGGTGCTCATTTACGGTCTCTACCGGGGTGGTTTGGTGGAGGCGGACTTTATCAAGCTTGTCAAATTCATTGGAGTCAACGACCGTCACATCACCCTGCTTATCCTGCGGTGCTTCACCAACTTGTACAAAGTGGGTTTCCCCATCGTCAAAAAGTCTCCCAAGGAGCCCAAGGTTGATAAGCGGATGTTCCACACCATCAACAACGAGGGCACATTCAACACCTCGCGGTTCGGGCCAGGGATCAAGCACGTGGTGCAAAAAGCTATCAAGCACCAGCTCGACGAGGACTGGTTCCCCTACTTCCGCGAGAAACCCTTGGACGACGATGCCGCCACGGTTTCGGCACCAGGACAGCAGCAGCAAACAAGCTTGCGCAACAACCGCATCAAAGCCCTGTGGGCACAGCTGTCGGCCCGTGCTGGCGGTGGTGGTCGTCCCAAGCAGCGGGTGTTTGTCTACGTGGCAGGTGGTATGACCTACCTGGAGATGCGCTCAATGTATGAGTTGGGAGACCAGCTCAACAAGGAGGTTTACATTGGCTCCGAACTGATCTTAAAGCCCCGTGACTTCTTGATTGGCTTGCAGAGTATCGATAAGGTCAAGACCCCCGAGGACCTCGATTTGGCGTTGTATAAGAAACGCTTTGCACCAAAGGATCCTCCCGCACACTTGTTGCCTCAGCAAAGACCGCCAGCGGGTATGATGGGCGCGCCCGGCGGGATGGCGCCTGGGATGGCCCCCGGAATGTCTCCTGGGATGAACCCGGGGATGACTCCTGGCGCTCCTGGTGCTTCTCCGAAGGGCCAACACGGCAATCTCCCGCCGCAAAACACCCCTGGGTTGCGCAACCTGGCCTCGCGCTCGCAGTTGCAACCCGGGTTTACGGGGTCGTCGTCTATGAGAGCATCCGACTCTATGTCTCGCAAGACCTCGCAGCTGGCGTTGAACGCATCGCAGTCGACGATGAACGCCCCCCAACCTGGCTCCTACGCTTCCTTCTCCAACGGTGCCTCTCCCAATGGCGCCGACGGACCCGTATCTCCCACCCAACCGATGATGGGCGGCGGCTACCGCCCTCCCGAGCCCGACATGCCTGTCACCGACCTCCAAGGCCCGAAGAAGAAGAAGCTGAGCAAGTTGAAAAAGCTTTTCAAGTAATAATAAACGGACTCTACGTCAACTTTCGCTGCTGTAGTGGCTCACTATAGAAAGCCCATGTTCAGTTCGATGCCTGTGATGGCATCGATGAGATATTACTAAACATAGCAGCATCGAAACTAATTACTAATCATAATAGACCAAGCCTATCAGGTGCTCGTTACCCCAACCCTAGACGAACCGTTTTGTACTCCTTTAGTCTCATAACGTCCCGTAATCAGGCACACATGCAGTCGCAATTATTTGTCAGCAGCGAAGAGGTGCCAACGGTAGGACACCAAACACAAACCCAGGAGCCTGGGAATCAAAACGCATAATGTAGATCACTAAATAAACCCTATCGCCGCCGGCCCAAGCCGCCGCATCCGACACTTGTCCCCGTTGCCACCCCGTCGTTTGCTGCTGACCTCACGTCCCGCGTCTTATGCGCGCCATTTGAAAATAGTTTGCCATTCCTATTACTAGTGTCATGGAGTCAATCGAGTTCCCTGCTTCGTGGGCGATCCAGTCGAACTGGTTCCCCCATTGGATCAGCACTAGTGGTAATGCCCTGGCTTCTGCCGTGGCATTGGCTGCCAAAAAGCCCCATCATGTGGGGTGGCTCGGATGTGGCCGCAGCGATGGCTGGGGCCCGTTGTCTAACAAGTACAACGACTTCACTCCGTGTTTTCTCCAGGGTGTGCTTTACTTGGCAGTGGCCTTGTTCATGATTGCTGGCGGTTTGTACCAGCTTGGCGTATTATCCCGCCGCAAGCCTATGCCAGCGGTTCGGGTCACCTGGGGTTATTACGCAAAGTTGGTGGTGGCGGCAATGCAAATTGCCTTTTCCATTGTGTTAGTCTTCCGGAGCCATGCAGTGGGGATTATCCACCTGGCGCTCGTGGCCAACGTGGCTGCTGTCATCGTGGCGTTTGCCTTGCACTATGTGGAGCAGATGAAGCTGACCATCCCCAACGGCGTGCTCTTATTTTTTTGGTTGTTCCACTCGGTGTTGGACGCTGGCCGCTGGCTTAATTTGTACTTGCGTGACCTGGTTTCCTCCAAGTTTGGCCACTTCACCATTCTTTCGTTGGTGGCGCTGATTGTCATGCTTGTGCTCGAGATGGCGGTGCCTTTGCAACGCACTCGCATCGATGACTTGCACCAGTCTCCGTTTGACAAGGCCAATGTGTTCTCTCGCATCACTTTCAACTGGATGGGCGGGCTCATGCGTCTGGGCTACGAGCACTACCTCACCGAGAACGATTTGCCCGCGCTTCCTGAGGAGCTCAAGTCTCACCACACTGCGCAGGAGTTTGCTGATGCTTACTATGGGCAGAAGACGTCGCAGCCGCTGTTGTTCTGGGCCATCGCCAAGCTGTTTGGCCTGCCATTTATTCTTGGTGGCTTGTTCAAGGCGATGCAAGACATGTTGGCGTTCGTCCAACCCCAGTTGCTTCGTCTTCTCATCAAATTTGTTAATGACTACTCCGAATCCCGCAACGACCCTGAGGGGCCTATTCCCTTGACTCGTGGTTACATGATCGCCTTCGCCATGTTTGTGGTGCTGGTGACTCAGACCACCTGCTTGCACCAATACTTCCAGCGTGCTTTCGATTTGGGGATGAAGATCAAGACCTCGTTGACCCTGGTCATCTACGACAAGGCCCTTGTGCTTTCTAACGAAACTCGCCAAGAGTCGACCACTGGTGACATCGTCAACCTCATGTCGGTCGATGTGCAGCGTTTGCAGGACTTGGTTCAGAACTTGCAGATCATTTGGCTGGGTCCCTTCCAAATCATCTTATGTTTGTACCTGTTGCACGGGTTGTTGGGTAACCTGATGTGGGCCGGTGTGTTCATTATGATCATCATGATTCCTCTCAACGCGGTGATTGCCCGCTACCAGAAAAAGTTGCAGCGCAGTCAGATGAAGTTCAAGGACGAGCGTCTGCGCTTGATTTCGGAGATTTTGAACAACATCAAGTCTCTCAAGTTATATGCTTGGGAGTCTCCATACCTTGACAAGCTCAACTTTGTGCGTAACGAGAAAGAGTTGCGCAACTTGAAGAAGATGGGTGTGTTCTCTGCTTTCTCCAACTTTACCTGGTCTTTGGCGCCCTTCTTGGTGTCTTGCTTGACTTTTGCTGTCTTTGTGTGGACCCAGAAGCGCGCTCTCACCACTGACTTGGTCTTCCCTGCTCTTTCGTTGTTCAACTTGTTGTCGTTCCCCCTTGCGATCGTTCCCATGGTCATCACCAACATTGTTGAGGCCCAGGTGGCGATCTCGCGTCTCACCAAGTTCTTGAACGGTGCTGAGCTCCAGTCGGACGCCGTTACACATGCCCCTGCTGCCTCCAAACAGGGTGATGTTGCCGTAACTATCAAGAACGGTACCTTTTTGTGGTCCAAGGCCAAGGGCGACCAAAACTACAAGGTGGCTTTGTCGAACATTACCTTCAAGGCGAAGAAGGGCGACCTTCACTGTGTGGTTGGTCGCGTCGGCTCGGGTAAGTCTTCTCTCATTCAGGCTATTCTTGGTGACTTGTACAAGCTTGACGGTGATGTTACCATCCACGGTAAGGTCGCCTATGTGCTGCAGGTCCCCTGGATCATGAATGGTACCATCAAGGACAACGTGTTGTTTGGGCACCGCTACGACCCTGAATTCTACTCTCACGTCATCAAGGCTTGTGCCCTTTCCGTCGATCTCGCGATCTTGCCTAAGGGTGACGCCACAGAGGTTGGTGAGAAGGGCATCTCGTTGAGTGGTGGGCAGAAAGCACGGTTGCTGTTGGCACGTGCTGTGTACGCTCGTGCTGACGTTTACCTTCTTGATGACCCCTTGAGTGCTGTTGACGAGCACGTTGGTCGCCACTTACGTGACCACGTCCTTGGTCCTCATGGTTTGCTTAAGTCCAAGTGTAAGGTTTTGGCTACGAACAACATTAAGGTGTTGCTGGTTGCTGACACTATTCTGATGATCTCGGACGGACGCATCATTGAACTGGGTACCTACGAGGAGGTCCTCAAGCAGGAGACCCTGAAGTTGTACCAGTTGATCACCGAGTTCGGTGGTAAGGAGTCGAAGGACAACTCGCGTGACGTTACCCCGTCGCCTAGTGTCTCAAAGGATAAGACAAATGACCCAGTTGCTAAGATCAGCACCGATATGGAGCGCTCAAGCACTCCCGCTCTGGCTGTGATTGACCCCAATGACTTGGAAAGTGATGTTGACTTTGATGCTGTTAGTTTGCGTCGCGCACTGGAGGTGCCTCTTGACGAGATTGAGGCTCTCCGGCGTGAGACTGCCGAGCAGAATGCTGAAGACGCTGACGCTCGTGCTCGTCGTGAACACATGGAACAAGGTCAGGTGAAGTGGGATGTCTACAAGGCTTATGCCCAAGCTTGTAACCCCACTGGTGTCGCGGTCTTTTTGTCGTGTACTATCATCTCGATGGCCCTTCTGGTTTCGTCCAACGTGTGGCTTAAGCACTGGTCAGAGATCAACACCGAGCATGGTTACAACCCTGATGTACCCAAATACCTTGGTATCTACTTTTTGCTTGGTATCGGTTTCTCGGCTGCGGTTTTGACTCAAACCTGTGTTATGTGGATCTTATGCACCATCCATGGTTCGCGCAAACTTCACAATGACATGGCTTTTGCAGTGTTGCGTGCTCCCATGCTGTTCTTCGAAACCACCCCCATTGGTCGTGTGCTCAACCGGTTCTCCCAGGATATCTACAAGATCGACGAGGTTCTCGGTCGGGTGTTTGGTATGTTCTTCTCTAACTCGCTGAAGGTTGTCTTCACGATTGGTGTTATTTGTTTCTCAACTCCTCCTTTCGTGTTCATGATTCTCCCGTTGGGCGTCCTCTATGTCTACTACCAGCAATACTACTTGAAGACTTCGCGTGAACTTCGTCGTCTTGACTCTGTGTCCAAATCACCCATTTTTGCCAACTTCCAGGAGCTGCTCAATGGTGTGCTGGTTATCCGCGCGTATGGCCAGGTTAACCGGTTCAAGGTGATGAACGAATTGCAGGTTGACAAGAACATGCGGGCTTACCACCCCCTGATTAACGCGAACCGGTGGTTGGCGGTGCGTCTTGAGTTCCTTGGTCTGATTATCATTCTCGGTGCTGCGGGCTTTGCCATCTTTGGCCTCAGAACTGGGCACTTGCTGGCTGGTTTGGTTGGTTTGTCTGTGCTGTATGCCTTGCAGATTACCCAGTCGCTTAACTGGATTGTGCGGATGACCGTGGAAGTCGAGACCAACATTGTGCTGGTGGAGCGTGTTCTTGAATACCTGGCTCTTACCCCTGAGGCCCCCGATATCATCGAGGGTCACCGTCCTAGCAAGGGCTGGCCTCAGCAGGGTGAGATTGTTTTCAAGGACTACCTGACTCGCTACCGTCCCGAACTTGACTTGGTGCTTAAGCGCATCAACTTGAGCATCAAGCCCCACGAGAAGGTGGGTATTGTTGGCCGCACTGGCGCTGGTAAGTCCCTGATGACGCTTGCTCTTTTCCGCATCATCGAAAAGAGCACCGGCTCGATTCAAATCGACTCCTTGGAGACCTCTACCATCGGGTTGGCTGATTTGCGCCACTCGTTGCTGATCATTCCCCAAGACTCGCAGGTGTTTGAAGGTTCGATTCGTTCCAACTTAGATCCCACCAATGAGTACTCTGACACTAAGATCTGGAAGGCCTTAGAGTTGGCGCATTTGAAGGACCATGTGCTCAAAATGTACGATGAGCGCGACCCGGACCTGGAGATTGCACTGGCATTGGAGGCTCGTGTCTCCGAAGGTGGTCTGAACTTGCTGATTGGCCAGCGCCAGCTCATGTGTTTGGCGCGTGTGCTTCTCAAGATGAACACTTCCAATGTCTTGGTTTTGGACGAGGCTACCGCGGCGGTTGACGTAGAAACTGACAAGATTTTGCAGCAAACCATCCGCAACGAGTTCAAGGACAAAACAATCATCACCATTGCTCACAGATTGAACACCATCTTGGACTCGGACCGCATTATCGTCTTGGAGTCTGGGGAGGTTGCTGAGTTTGATACCCCCCAGAACTTATTGCAGAAGAAGGACTCTTTGTTCTACTCGCTCGCTCAGCAAGGCGGTTTCGTTGAGGAAACCAACTAAAAAAGCTAGTTCTTTCGAATTAATACATAACGTTATCAGTACTTTCACCGTATACATTTTTTGCGGACCAGGGCTCATATTTCTTGCAGCCATCTCCATCGCGACCGTTACGCAGTCCACTCGACAATGAAGCACCCGTTCCAGCAGCTTGAGGTAACCCCGCTGGGCACTCAGTTGGTGGCCACCGTTAAGAGCAATCTTTATGTCTACAACCTTGACGGTTCTCTTGTGGGGTCCTGGACCGATGAGAAGGATCGCTTGGGGACCCTTGCCGAGAAGCAGAAGGCCGAAGGAAAGAAAGTTACCAGACCTGGTGCTGGCGCCCCGGTGATTTACGACAATGTCAGAGTTTTCGAGGTGTCTGACACCCACATTGTTGGTGCTACTGACTCTGACAAGTCTTTTGTTGCTTTTGAGCTCGCTGCTGATGGTGTCACCCTCGTCAAGCGCCAGGCGTGTCCCAAACGCCCCAGTGGTGTGCTGATAGTGAACGACGACACTTCAGCCGTGGTCTGTGACAAGTTCGGTGATGTTTTCGATATTCCCTTCACCGGGGAACCCATTGATGTCAAGGATTTGCATCCCATCCTTGGGCACGTCCTGTTGCTCAACGACGTGGTGATGGCTGAGCACGATGGCAAGCAATACGTGATCACTGCTGACCGTGACGAACACATCCGGGTTCTGCGCTACCCCAAAGCCTACATCATCGAGCATTGGCTCTTTGGCCACACTCATTTCGTCTCGTGTCTCCATATCCCTCGCAACCACCCTGAGTTGTTGTTGTCCGCCGGCGGTGATGACTTCGTGTGCGTTTGGCGCTGGTTTGATAATGAGCTTGTGACTAAAATTGAGTTGAAATCCATCGTGGCTCCTTTCTTGGGTGCTCAGCATGTGGTCAGAGGTACCACTGAGCCTCAAATGGTGGTTCTGAAGTTGGCCACCGTCGATGACCTTGTGGTTATTCTTGCTGAGCAAACTCTGGTTATCATGGTGTTCGGTTTGGATGGTAAGCACCGCCAGACCGTGGAGGTGCCCCACACTGTTGTTGATTTCGCCATTGACACAGTTCACAAAAAGCTTTACGCTGCCGTGGAGGACGATTCGCTCGTGCACGTGTACGACTTGAAGGGCGATCAGTTTGTTTCTGCTGGTTCGGCCAACTTTGCCCACCCCATTGATGTTGGCTCCTCCGATGAGTTCTTCCCCTTGTACACCAAAAGCGGTCTCCGCAAGAGACCTGAGCACTAATAACCAAATGCATATACGTGTAATAAACCTATCGATAATTGGAGATGTATATAATGCAATGTTTCGATGCTATTTAATCTACTTCTTCTTGCCCCAATTTGACCACGATGAAATTAACTTGTTGATGGGATTGTCATCTTCATCAACTGAGGTGGCAGACTCCTGAGACTTGGCCTCCAGAGGTGCTGCTGAGTCGGTGGTGGTGGCCAGCTCCGTTGTTTCCAGCTTCTTGTGCTCCTTTATGAACTTTTGGGGGCCATTTTCAGGTTCCGCTCCCGGTTCGGCAGCGGTTTTGGGTTGCTTCCAAGAAGCGAAAAAGTTGGAGATGTTTCTGTATGCGCCCCCAACATCTTCAATGTCGACTCCCAAATGCTTAGGTTCGGCAAAATTGAAGATGAACTCGTCAGCAGTAGCATTCCAGATCTTGTAATTGTTCGTAGTTTTCCAGCAGTCGTAAAATGCCAGACCAAAAAGTCCAGTGTCGCCAACGCCATGAGCGGTGGCGGCAGTGTCGAAACCAGGGGGTGGTTGATGGAATTTGTCCTGGTACTGGCGGAACCTGCTGGTGGAAAGCAACAGGACGATGTAGTCTTCAAAGTGATAACGAATGTAATCGTCGTTACCCACGTAAGTATCAGATGCGGTCGCTTCCACTTGAGCAACCATATCCGACATGAACTTCTTGTCGTCGTGACTCAAATGGAACTCAGGTTCACGGCCACAGGGGAAGTCGATTGAGGCGGTGTCAAGGTTCACCACCATGTCTACGCCAAACTTAGGCGCTTGGTTAACAAATAACAAATTCAGGCATCCCACCATGTACAGATCAATTGCTAACATGTCAAGCTGCTGCAAAGGAAGGTAAGGATTCCAGAAAGCGTTCTTTGTGTTGAAAACTTGAAGTGGAAGGCCAAAAAAGCGCAACATCAGCGCTCTATTAGTTGTGTTAAGCGATGTTGGCTTAGAAAGTGGCCCATTGGTTTCCACGTAATCGATGAGGGGACAACCCAGATTGTCGAGCAGAGCAATCAACTGGGGGATGAGTGATATCAAGTTGTTTTGGAACCTTGTTAACATCTCAAGATTGTTGTTGCTGTAGATGATGATCTTTTTATCAAGCAACATGGCCTTGAAGATAACCAACAAATCAGCTTTAAACTTGAGCACTGTAGCACGCAAGTCTAGGTTGACAAAGAACTCGTCTTCGTGCTTGTCACCCTCTGTCTCTTCTTTGGTGTCTTCGTCCTCAAGCAGTGAGTTCAAGTTGATAAACAACTCCTCAAGAAGTTCGACATTATCGAATGTCTCTTGCATAAAGAACAGCCTGGTGATAATCAGTAGCTTCTCCTTGATCTTGGCAAACACTGGTTGCTTGCGTACAATTACGACCACCGCCTTTTGCACGATCAGCCGAGTGAAATCCTTCTTCTGCTGTTCTTCAGGCGCCAAATCGGTGGTTTTCACCTGTCTGACGCACAGACAACCAAACAAAGTCTTGAGATCGCGGGGGTCACCTTGGAAATGGTTGAGCCCAGCCATGTCGTCGATAGACTCGCCAGTTTTGAAGTTGTAGACCAAATTGAAGTTGGAAAAGGTCTCCTCAAACAAGTGCAGCCCGTCGGGTAACGCTTGGAACAGCAAATTCTCGAAAAGATCGGGCAGATGTTCGGGATGGTAGTTTGACTTCCACCATTGAACCTCAGGTCCACGTTGGTGATGAAAGTCAACGAGACACAATGCAAACACGGTGTCGTTGCATCCATCGGGGTTGAGGGCCACCGGTGCGGGCGATGGCTTGGATATGGGCAAGTTGCGAATCTCAATCAGCTTTCGGTGGTTCTCGGTGGTCTCGGCTGCTGGCAGAAGCGCCTGCGAAGGAAATGTGGTGGCCACCGGGGTCAGCAACAGCGAGCTCCCGGGCAGTTTGTTGCCGTACCCCTTCAGCAGACGCAGACCCAACCGAATCGGGCGGCACTGGAATTCCCCCGTGGGCTCAGACAGACCCAGATGCAGCAGCCGACGACTCAGATCAATCAGCAGCATCAGCTGGCGGCGCAGATCGGGTGCTGGTGCCACTACCAGCAGCTTCAACAAGTCGATCAGTGCCATCAGCATCCGTTTCAGACCATACAGCAGGGACAGCTGGCGCCGAGGGTCACGGGCCTTCAGCAAGCGCATCGGCTTTATTTGGAACTCCTCACCGTCCATCAGCACAGCCGAGGTGTTGGGACTGTTGTCGTCACTATCCATGGTGTTGGCGAATCCAGGGCGTCTAGCTTTGTCTCGGCACCTGTGGTAAGCTGCAGGAAGAAGTTAGAGGATCGCGAACGCGTCGGAATGAGGAGCGGTTTTGGCGTGACGAGGCAGAGTCAATAAAGCGGGCAATCGAATCCGACTTGCTAAGAAGTAAGCTGGGCACTATATAGGGAGAGGTTATGGTCTCAAGTAATCACAAATCCGTTGATGTTGGTTACTGTGAACGACGTGGCTGCACTACGGCGTATAATGACGACCCTGGTGGGGAATTTGCAATGAACGACCACGTCATTACCGGCATTTGCGCTAGGTCGCCTACGATATTATCTCACAATTTCGAACCAACAATAGCAGCGTGGCCTCTAAGTGGCATCGTGCCTCAAGATTGGCAGATATTTAGGGCTCATTTAAGCATACGCGACGCCTCACAAGGATACAACCGATCGTCAATGCTTAAACCACATGCACCCGTCGCCAGATAATACAACGCGCAAATCTACTTGCAGCCATTGAGCGCGAGGCTTAACACTAGAGCCGTATCTTACTGGTTACTGCTTTGTAGTGGTTATTTGTTGGCAGACTCCAGCATGGGCGCACTCCTTTAGCGATCGAAACTACAGCTGGCATATGCAGATTAACGCCGTTGGCACTGGGGCGCTCAATTTACGGAAGCTTGTTCGCTGTGATTGGTTTTGCGCCTTGTTATGGATTTGCCTTTTTGCTCGATTTACGACCGATATCGCTACAGCCGCTGGGGTAAAGCAGGTCCTATTGTTTCTGGGTTTTAATTTTTTAGGATAACCCCCTTCAACCTAAGCTGCAATATGTACGGCGACCGCGTCGCACAGACAAAGGTCTGACAATCGACTCTTGCCTCTCGTCAACCTTCTGCCAGCCGGTCGTAGTCAATTGCCCACATATGATCAGTTGATGGGTAGGTCGTACAAACCTGAAACCACACAATACCTAATCACGTGATTTTCTCTAATTCTTCTACGGAATACTCCACTGTTTTATTACGCCCCACAATGACACTCACTCAAGGTTCTGAATACCCCAAAGAGGTTGAATTGCGTTACGTTCCGCTTGACTACTCCAATTTGTCAGTCCTTGACCCATTGGTGTGTGAACGCCCCGGTCCCCTCAATGTTGATGAGGTGATCTCGTCTGTGGCGAACACTTCGGACCACTACGTGGTGGTTGTGTCTGTCCCCGGTGCGTTCACTCCGACGTGTACCGAACAGCACGTGCCCGGATTCTTGGCTAAGCTCGCTGAGCTTAAGGCTAAGCACGTTGGTGCCCTCCTTGTTACCACTGCCAATGACGCGTTTGTAGTCAGCGCTTGGGGTAAGCTTTTAGCGAAGGCGGCAAACATTGACCCCAAAAATGCCCCCAAATTGTATTTTGCCAGTGATACTGATGCTAAGTTCGCCACCGCCCACGACTTGCTTAAGGCGCCGGGCCGCGCCGTTCGCTCTGCTACTGCAATTGATGCAAACACTCGTAAAATTGTTTACTTTGGAGCCGAGACCGAGTCTGGCGTCCACGTTTCAGGTGTGGACAACATTTTGGGTGCATTGTAAGTACATCTGGTATGCTGAATAACACGTACGTATCACTGATGTAGTCGCAAGACCCAGAACTTTATCTATCTGTCCTATGATGTCAGTCGTACATTAATATGATCTCGAACGAAATGGCACAACTTACGTTTCGCAAATCAACCCATTTTTCACTTTAGCGGTGCACGCATACATCCATTCGGTACCCCGCACATCCTGTTTGGGCACAATTCAGGAGCTACGCCTCCGATTCGCTTTCCCAAACTGGGATTTACGTCATAATGACGTAGACTCTATATCAACGGTCGGATCTCAAGCGACAGCCTCACCAATGACAATTAACTCTCAAAATACGTAAACTTCGTTTTTAATCTACTTACAACTGGCCACAGTCGTCAATGGTGATCTTAGCAGAAGTGGCACCAGTGTTGGAACCGTAAGACTCGATCTTCTTGACAATGTCAAAACCGTCGGTAACCTCACCGAAGACGACGTGCTTGCCATCCAACCAGCCGGTCTTGACGGTGGTGATGAAGAACTGAGAGCCGTTGGTGTTGGGGCCAGCGTTGGCCATGGACAACAAACCGGGGCGGTCGTGCTTCTTCACGAAGTTCTCATCGGGGAACTTCTCGCCGTAGATCGACTTGCCGCCAGTGCCGTCGCCTCTGGTGAAGTCACCACCCTGCAACATGAACTCAGGAATGACTCTGTGGAAAGAAGAGCCCTTGTAGCCAATGCCCTTCTCGCCAGTGCACAAGGCACGGAAGTTCTCAGTGGTCTTGGGCACGACATCGTCGTACAACTTGAAAGTGATTCTGCCCAACTTGTTGCCGTTGGCGGAGACGTCGAAGTAAACCTGGCTCATATTATTAATTGGTCAATTGACTTTTTCAGCTGGCAATTGCTACTTTTATATGCGCTGGGGTCGTCCACACGTGGTCGTGTGTCCACCACCCCCCAACAGGATCTGTGCACTCCTCTTTTTAGGATGGAATGATGTGGAAACTGCGAGTGAATGAAAAATATGCTAGACGTATTAAATGATTAATTTGGCGCCGGAGACTCGCTATCGCTATCCAATTCCGAGTCATCGTCACTGTAGTTGGCAAATTCAGCCTCAAAGCACCCAACAAGTGCCGGCGTCACTTTTACTGGGATTGAAGTGTCTTCATCCGGCATATAACCAGAATTCTCCTCGATGAGATCACCTTGCGTCGAGTTGCCATGGACGACAGGGGGCAGTGAAGGTGCCAACGCCAGAGCGCTGTAACGGGCGCAAGCGCGGGTAACTGCGGGGTGAAATACGGCGTCGGCAATTCCACCGCGGGATACGCGGGCCGCAGCACGTCCCTCAATTGCTTCAGTAAGTTTGGCCGCCTGCTCCGGAGTATCGTGTGCCGCGATCCACTCCGATAATTCCGCCACCTCCTCTTCTTCTTGGTGGTGCCACCGGGCGCACAAATCTGTATAGGGGTCGTCATTAGGGTCAATGTCGTAACCTGTCTTGAGCAAGGTAAGTAGAGCATGTTCGTGGACCCGTGACTCTTCAACATCCCTTTGATCAATGTATTTCGCCTCCAACTGATTAAGCTTTTCGACAACCCCAGCGTACTCTGGTTGGCGCATGAGACTATCCACAATAGGAATGTTTTCACGATGGTGGTGTCGAATATCACGAATTGAGGCCACTCTCTCTGATTTCTTCGACTCAAGCAATGAACGAGGTTTGGGAGTGGCTATGCTAGGTTCAGACGGGTATGTGGGGGTGAAGCTCAAGTTAGCTGCTTGGGCTGTTTCCCAGTTGTACTTCGTCTGTAAGGAATTGACGTTCATCAAAACTTCATTTGTCCATTCCTGAGGTGTCATGATCTTCCAGGCTTCAGGAAATTCACCATTGGCATAGACGTTTGCGATTATAGGCACCTGGAGGCGCTTTGGGAAGTCAATCCAGTATCGATGCAAATTGAATGTTCTATCGGTGTCACGATAGCCTAACCGAGTAACCGCTTCTTTGATGTGTCGACATGAAACAATCATAGTCGGCTTTTTCTCGGTAACGAGCACCAGGAGCGCACTGGCGATGATATTGCGTGTGATTACAGCCACAAGTCTTTCGAGAAATAAATGGGCCTCAACCGTTAACCGCATGTGCTTCCCATGACGGCGTTCCAAGTAAGTGTTACTGAATAAGGGCGACCTTTGATATAATTGTCCCAATTTTTCGGCTTGGTTGGAATTTATAAGGCTTGGGAAGGGCTCGAGACGATTAGTTGAAGTTGCAGGCGGAGCCGTTGTAGGAAATATAAGATTGGGACGAACTTCATAAGCATACTGCTGGTCATCGTCCCCGATGTTTGGCTCGCCTTTAACCTCTTCTGCGTCTTTCGGGACGTATACCAGAAGCTTGTCTGGAAAGGTCTCGTACAAATGGTTCAAATCAATGCCAGCTTCGACAGTGGCACGTTCACAGTAGTCAACTAGCTGCTTGAGACGAATTCGTTGTTTTTGCAAAGTGGTACGATCATCCCAATGTGATAGAATAACACTTTGCTTCTCTTCAAAAACGATATAATCCTCGCTCATTTCGTAAGCTATCGGGATGTCGCTGTAGCGGATCAAGTGGCTCGGTGGCTGACGAAGTGTGACTTTGTGCTTAACCTTGTCCACACGGAACTTGAATTCTTTTCGTAGCGATCGTTCTCGTCGGTAATTCCTGGCTGCATCCTTAAGCGCTTGATAGTATATGAGAACGTCACATTCAGGTTTTCCTAAGCTTTCGGCTATCAAATCCGCCCGGTGGATAGAGTAACGACCTAACAACCCGAAGAAAAGCTCCTTGTCGCGTGGAGACCATGATACGCCCGGGCCCCCGGCACCGACATATACGTCTCCATTAGGGAGAATCGAGCTTGGCGAAAACTCTGAGCGTCCAATATCAGACAACTCGTAGGTGTCCTTCACATGACGGTTGTAAAACAGTGCATAATGAGCATTAATACCTGCAAATGTATCGCTCATCGGAAGCGAGCGCTGGAGCCTTTATCGGTTACGCGTAAATCAGAAGCGCGCCGCATTTGACCAGATCAGTGATATGAGGAGCCAAATCGATATATTGATAGGATATCACGGGCTTGAAGCCTAAAGGGAGATCGGGGCGGTCTCTTCTTGAGCTCTACGATGATTATCATTTCATCGAATGGTGAAGGATTACGGTGATGTTGGTGTTGAAAATCATTTTTGATTGTAGAACGCTTTTGCTCAAGGTTGGGTCGACTTTGCATACCACCGCTCCTAAGCTCAGACTTTGAGCTTTCGTATTACGCCCCTAGTGTACTATCGTAGAATTCTCTCGCGTTCTGTGAGGCTTCTTGCCTGCCACCAGTTTTTCGTACTCTAGATAGTGCGCAGCCATCTCATCGCGCATACTCCCTCCAACCCATCATGGTTTCATCACACAACAAAGACAAACCGTGGGACACCCCTGACATCGATAAATGGGCTATCGAAGAGTTTAAGCCGGAGGACAACGCTCTGGGTCAGCATTTTGCCGAAGAGCTGTCGTTCATGACCCTCTTCCCCAAGTACCGTGAAGTTTACTTGAGATCGGTTTGGGCAGACGTCACCAAAGCCCTTGATACTCACCACATCAAGTGTGAATTAAACTTGGTCGAGGGGCTGATGACTGTTAAAACTACCACCAAGACCTTTGACCCTGCGATTATCTTGAAGGCCCGTGACTTGATCAAGTTGTTGGCCCGTTCGGTCCCCTTTGCTCAGGCGGTCAAGATTTTACGCGACGACATTGCCTGTGAGGTCATCAAGATTGGTAATTTTGTCACTAATAAGGACCGGTTCGTCAAGCGGCGCCAGCGGTTAGTTGGTCCCAATGGTAACACCTTGAAGGCGCTTGAACTTCTCACTGGTTGCTATATTCTTGTACAAGGCTCTACGGTGCTGGCAATGGGCCCTTGGAAGGGTCTCAAGGAGGTCCGCCGGGTCGTCGAAGACTGCATGCTCAACATCCACCCCATTTACTACATCAAGGAGTTGATGATCAAGCGGGAGTTGGCCAAGAAGCCCGAGTTGGCTAATGAAGACTGGCTGAGATTTTTACCGCTGTTCAAGAAGCGCAATGTCGCTCGTAAGAAGGCCAAGGTCAAGACTGAAAAGAAGAAGTACACCCCCTTCCCCCCCCAACAGCTTCCCCGGAAGGTCGATTTGCAGATCGAGTCGGGAGAGTATTTCATGGGTGCCAACGAAAAGAAGAGAAAGGAGTTGGCCGAACGTCGGGTGGCTCAGGCAGAAAAGACCGAGGAGCGTCGCCAGGAGCGTGCCAAGGCGTTTATTGCCCCCGAGGAGGACTAAGTGGAGTTATAAAACTGTTTGCATGGATAATATACAATTGGATCAGCGAGAAAGGGACATTAAGATTTCGTAAAGTAACTATACAGAAGCTCTGAGTTAACAACCAGGCTATAAGTTAGAAAGGGCATCATTGAGTGCGGATTGGCGAACATTGCTGACGCGGGGCTTGTTGAATATCAGCAGCTCGCCGTGACATAGCACCTGGGTGCGGTTGGGGCCAATGTAGAGTCGCAGGTGCGAACCAGGTATTGCTCCGGGAATCCTGATGGGTTGACGCATTGCTTGAGCAGAGCTGGATGCCTTGATAGGCCCCGTTTTAGACATCGAGTCTTTGATTTGGCGAAGCTTATCGGGAGTAGGTGGGTGATATTGCTCGCCGTGTGTTTGTGACTTTTTGATGAGCTCCAAGAAGTTATTGGCTAGATCCTCAGTGGGACTAAGTTTCTTAGTTGGCGGTGGCGCTCGTTTCGGCACTTCTTTGGAGGGCGAAACCCAGGGCAAAGCTCGAGACAGAGGAAGCAGGGCCAAAAGCAGCGAAAACGAACCTGGAGACGGGTTAGGAGGAGTTTGTGCGGTTGCGTCATCCTTGTGACGAGATATGAACTCAGACAACACCTGAGTGGTACGCAGTTCTGGTGCAACAAACAGGCATGAAGCATCCTCTGTTGCAATTGCCACGGTGGGCGTCGCAGACACACTGGCAATTGGGTTGTGGTACTGGTAGCTGCTTGAGAACGTTTTCGTATGCTTTTCATCGAGGAAAGAGTCGTGTGAGGAGCACTTCTGTGGAGTGTTGAGAGCCAAATCACTCACATCGACCCGCAGCCCGCGCAAGTACTGCTCAAAGTTTTCTAGAGTTGTAGTCGAAGTATGGATATCTCCAGTCATCAGTTCGTGCAGCATGATCAGAGCGTCGTCGTCGTCAAACATTGTATAATCAGGAGCAACGTTGAGGTCGTATTGTGCTGGTTGGTAGGATGCAGTGGTGGGCCGCAAATTGCCCTGAGAAATGAAGTGTGAGAGCCGTTGAAGGCGCTGTTCACGCAGAGCCAACTCGACCTCTTCGGGGAGCGAGTTCAGACGTTTACGAACCTGGCGCAATTCAAGGGGGGACGAGTCACACAGATACTCATCAGGAGGGAGCATGAACCGGGCCAGACCTCCACGAATAACTTTTGGCGTAGAAAAGGTAGGTGACACATGTAAATCCTGTTGGTCTGACTCCATTTCGTAGTCGATGGGATCGTGTATGCTTTGCGATAACGTCTCATCGCCAAGGAATGCGGGGTATGGGTCTGTATCGACTGGTGGGTGCTGCCTTGGAGAGCCAGTATAGTGGGCTTCGGCGAAGCGTACGGATTGAGCAGAAGTGCCGGTTATCAGGCGGTTGATCTCCAATTCATCCGCGCCAGTGTCACCTTCACCCGACTCACTGGCGAACTGACGGCTGTCGTAGTTGAGGTCCAATGCCATCGGGCTATCCAAGGTTGTGCGAGGACGTTCCGGAGTCGGGACTGACTCGTAAGCCACGGGGTTCAAGTTGTAGATGCTCAGCAAACGGTACCGACTCTTCTTCTTGTTCACCTTGATTTTCTCGCACTTAATGGGTTTCAATCGGAGGTTCAGCAACGACAATTTATGTTGGATGCTCATGGGGGAAGTGTGGTCCGTCAGGTTAGCTTCGTTGGTCATTGTATAGTCTCCAGTGTCGGGTGTGGTGAACGTATCGTCCTGTGGTGGCTGTGGCGTCTTCGGCTGATAACGGTCGTTACGTTGTAGCCCTTCCACCACGTGGCGGTATTCGGTGGTCAAATGCTCAAAAGTCGTCTGGTTGGTGACTTGGTCGTTTGTCTTGAGGTTACTTTCCAAAAGGAAACATTTGTGATGAAGTTGGTCAAGCGCGTGCATCGAAGACGTATTCTCATCGATAACCTGGCGCATCATGTCGATGTCGTCGTCACACTGGCCAATAGCGTCGTAGTGGGCTGCTATTCGATCCATTACATTCGCTGATGCCGAGACTTGATCCACAAGCGCACTGGTGCGGGCATCAAGCACCTCGACATACAGTAAGATTTGGCCAAGACGGTCCATGAAAAAGGCCTGGGGTAGCTTAAGCGGGTGTTAGAGCAGCTGGGAGGTGTGTAGCTATGGCCTTATGGGCTAATGGCGGTGGGCGCGGGTATTCTTGCGCTAGCGGATGAACACGGGGGGTGCCACAATGAGGGTAACGAGTGGATAATATGCGATAAGGGCGATGCAAGGGCGGTAACACCGAAGTGACTGGGATTTCGATGCAAATGAAGGGTAACACACCCCAGAACTAGATCGTGATAACCGTTAGCCGAAGGTAGTGAAATCAATGTTTTCACGATAAAGGACCAGAAAAATATTAGGAAGCTCGTGCAGGGACGTCAAAAAAAAAAAGTAGCCACCGACCTGGAATTACCGTGATTATTTAATGACGTATACGAAGTCGTGTCAGAGGATCTGTGTCTGAACAAATCGCCTATGATGTTACAACCGGGCTTAGGATTTGCATTGGCACAGGTGCGGCCCTGTGTCGCGGTGAGTAGACATAATATTTTCTGCATCGTAGTCGCTGATCTGTGTACGTTCCTACTGACCACCACATATCAACGAAGGGGCTACCGACCGTTGGAAGGAACAAGTTAACCTTGACAACAGCTCCCTCTGACGCCCCCAGTGCTCCTCACCGGACCCCTTGTGGATGAGTATTTAGATCGATCCCGGGCACACAACCTGAAATCAAAATAGAGACATCAAAACAATAGCAGCTCGGAGATTCACTATTGATGTTTAACGAGGGGTGGCGTGTTGGTGAAACGCGCTACCACCATAACATGTGGCGTAAACGCGACTCCATACCACTACTGCTGATCACCCCTCCTTCTCCAGATCAATAACCCTGCACTCGCCGTGCCTCTAAATCAAAATTTTATGTATGGTCTGCGCTGGCACGCATATTCTTATTAACGGCCGAGTCGCGTTGATTTGTATCGGCCTAACAATACCATAATGCGAATGCATTGAAAACACGGTACAAACTATAAAGGGCACCGCGTAGTCATTGTTGGAGAATCTCTGTTGATACTTTGTCAATAGCACGAAAACAATATTTATTGGAGAGAAGCTACGCACGATGTAGGCCAACTAGGCTGCAGACAGCGGTTCGCACAAAATTCTTCGATGCCATATGATCTACTTTAGACTAGGGATAAGATTGTATAATGGTATGGGTGACACTGCCGTGTTTTAAAGTGCCCGTCTCTTTTTCACTTTAAATCTCTTCCAAGTAGGCCGGGATCAAACTCATCCCGGAGTCAAGTTCATCCCGATTCCCACATGCACGCGACCTGCTTCCGAAAGCACGACATATTTTATGTGTTCTAGCCCCCGCTTTCTAGATCGGCCTAAGGCAAAATCACGCAAGAGCTTCAAAAGGTACATCGGCAGCCCGATGCCTCTATTACGAATCATGAAAGTACGTGTAATCATATGGGGAATATAAATCAGAGCACAGGGCCCCATTATGACGATGACATGCGGGCAGTTACCTGAACCGGAGTCAAAATGCTGGGGGCTGTAGTGGAGTCCACCACAGTGAACGTCAGCAGCCGTTTGATGTGAGCCGCGGGATTGCTTGCGGGAACCTCGAGGTTGGGACGCTGCGAGGATGCTAACGGCGACGATCTCGTGATTGCAGCAAGCTCGTACATACTCGAGCTTTCCTGGAGCACCGTAGGCGACGTGCTGACCACTGTGTGGCCCAAATCGTAGCGCCGCAGCTCCTTTGGCAGAAGGAGAGGCAGCGGCAGCGTGCGGGGCGCGGCCGCGGGTTCTGGGGTGGCCAGGGTAGTGGTGTAGTCAGCAAGAGGTACCCCGTTCAACCCACGGATATTGCCGTGGGCGTCGCGTTCCATCCCAGGGTTCAGGTAGCGTAAATTGGCAAAAGGCTCGAGAAGCGAGTCAAGTGTCAGGTCTAGAGTTTTCAGTCGCTGGTGGTGTACCCGGCGGGGCAGAGCCGCCTTGCGGATATTGTCCAGTTGCATCAGCTCAAACAAGTGGTTGTCCACACGAGGCAGCACTGTCAATACCAGGAGCCGGCGCTGGCCCACAGTGACACCATTTGAAGATGCCAGGGGGCGCTGATGCATGAAAAATGTTTCCAAGTTCTTGAATGCCGCCTCGGCATCCATCAACATTGCCAGTTCAAAGTAGCCGGGTCTCAGGTCGTCGATCTTGATCTGATTCTTGTACTTTACCCCGTTGAAGAGGTTGAACAAGTCAACCCGGTAACCCTTGGGAAGCGGGTTGTGGGCTAAATACAAGTTGGCTAACTTCGAACACTTGATGAACAAAAGCACAAGGGAGCGGAGTTGCTGGAGGTCCGAGAACAAGTTGCGACGCAAATCGATCTTCTCGACCGCGGAAAGGTTTTCGAGACCCTTGGCATTCTCTAACCGGTTGTTGTTGAGGTTGAGCAGCACCAACAGCATCAAATTCTTGGGTAAGTTGGCGCAGGAGCGGATGTAGTTGTCCAGCAAGTTGAGGTATTTGAGGTGGCGGCAGTGGTGGAGACCTGCGGGGATCTCCTCAAGCAAGTTCAGCAGCAAGTTGAGCTTTACTATGTTCGTGAGGGGCTTGAAGCACACTGCCTGAATGGAGACGAGCGCGGTATCCGACACCGTCAATTGCTTGAGATGTGACCACTTCTGAGGAGCTAACGTGGTGTAGTCTCGCAGGGTCTCCCGCTCAGGCAGAGGTGCAAACAGCGACTCCATGGTGCTGGCCCGCAGCCGGGGTCGGCGGAACGCGGTGTTTGCTGCGGTGGCCGTGTGATGCTGTGGGGGTTGGCTCGCTCCAAAGGCAGCCCGCCCGTGATCGTCATCCACCACCAACTGGAAAAGAAGGTGGGTCAAATCGTTGAGTTTCTCCGCCTTCTTCACCACGAGAATGCGCAACTGTTCACTCAACTGGTGCCACCCGAAAATTTCGTTCGGATCGTAACCGGCAATTTCAAGCACTTGCAAATTGCGGAATAATCGAAGGGGCACAGCTGTGTCGCAGGGATACTCCTCGTATCCCGCAATGCAAGCCACCTTCGTTTTGGGACTTAACACAAGACACGGAAGCTTGGAGAACACCAGGTACAAGTACTTGATGTCCTTCGATATCACCTTGGGGTCCCTGCTATAATTCATGGTGCGGAAGTAAGTACTGGCCAGCAGAACGATCAGCTTCACCAGGCCCATCAGCGAAATCAGCTTGGTGTCGCTGTCAATGGGCTTATGGCTCGGGGTCAAGAACAGGATGAACGTAGGCTCCAGGCCCACGTCGTCATTGTCGAGCTTGACATTGAGTGGCCCCACGTCTTCGGGAAACCCCACCCGGTCAAGGATGTAGTACAAATGATGCAAAGAAAATTGGATGCGAGTGGGCCGGGCCCCATCTTTGGGCTGGTGGCGCCCATGTGGACCAGACTGGCTGGAGAAGGCTAGCAAACCACTTGCAAGCACATCTTCGTGGCGGCGGATGTATCCGGCCACCTGCTGGATGAAAACGTCACCTTCGAGGGACATATCGCTTAAAATTAGGCAATCAACGGTAGCAACAACTAGCGGCGGTACACCTCAAAAAAACGATCACCAATAAGCCTATGGACGAACAGAGGCTGGAAGGAAGTCGGAGGTAGTGACTTACCTCTAGCGTAGCGGGTTGTGGCGCCGAAGTTGGCGAATCGCAAAGGTCACGAGAAAACTGTTGATCAGCCAAAGGAAAAAAGGGGTCAAGGGCAACAACTACAACAACCAGTATTAGCCTCTATTGACAAGGTAGTATCAGGCTAGAACGTGTGTAAACGATCTCTCTTTCTGGTGTTGGCGTCGCCAGGACGTTTGGTCAGGAGTGTAAAGTGGTTTCCCAGTTGTTATTATTAAACTTTTTCTGCGTGTTTACGTTTTACTCATAACGCCCCGATTGCCGCATATAGAATTGCAAAATGAGGCTGGCGAACGCCGAAGTGTCCGGCTATAGTAGCAGAATTTCACTGGGGTCGGAGAATGGTTCGGGGTCTTTCGTGACCAAGACAACGTCAGAATGACAAAGTTTCAGTATTTCCAGTTGCTAGTCGAAGGCGTGACCCCGGCCTTCGTTTTTTACAAACAATAGCGTATAGAATGGATGCAGAGTGTCTCTGTCGGCATCTGTGGTTCCAGGGCGTTACAGGGTTTTGGGCTCCTGAAACGCTGGCGAGATCTCGGGGTTTCATTTTCGAGGTGTTCCTCTCGCTTAGACCTTCGTGGCGTGGTTCGGTGAGTCAACTCCGAGGCCGAAAGATATTTCCTTCATGGGAACAAAATTTCCTCGTGCTTTGTGGATTGAATCTAAATAAACGGAGTCTTGGCTGCTGGTGAGCCCTAGAACTGTCACCTCCAGCCGTGCAGCAGATGTATGCAACATAGAGGCAGCTGCATCTGGCATGTTTTGAAAACGAAGCACGAAAATGCAGCCTGGCGGCAGTAGTAAGGGCTGTTGGCATCGGAGGTAACACCGATGTTTCAAGGTTGCATTCGCAAATTCATTCACTTGGGAAATACACATGGTACACTAGAGTTAATTACCACTCCGATCACTCTTTACGTCTTCAACGCTTCGAGCATAAGTAACACCTCCGCTGCCTGGCTGGCCTGTGAGACGCTCCATAATACTGGCAGGGGGAATACCGGCTGTCAGACAGTTTGTATCGATACTACGACGACGGATGCGTCGGGTTGAACTGGCAAGGGTCACCACGCTTTCATTATCGCGATTATCGTCGTTACGGCTCGCTGCGAGAAGAGCAGTGTTCTGAGGCAGTTGCAACACAATCAGCAGCGGTGCTAACAGGGTCTCGGTCGTCAGCGCATTGTACAGCAGTTGGTCTCCTTGCATGTTAGGGTCCAGCAAAATCAGGGGCAGTTTTGTCAGCGGAACTGATATTATCAGCTTGAGGGGTATGGTGCTGATGTTGTCCAGTTGAATGGTTCCCATTTCCAGGTGTTCCAGTTGTGCCTCGTTGCGCAGGTGACGGCGGTAGTTCAGGTCGTTGCTGGAGGGAAACCTATCCAGGTAATTTCGGTCACGCTCCAGGTCGCCATCCATGCTATGTGACCTACTGTGGTCATCATCGTCAGAACCGCTGGAACTGCAATCGTCCGCTCGCAGTTCATGTTGGCGGGTTGTGTAGGCAGAGTCCTGAGTGGGTGCCTGGTTGATGTTGTCGCCATCCGCGGTGATAACTGCTTGGCTGAGGGCCAGAGGGGCTATGGTGTCATTTGGTGCCGCCTTGCCTCGTTTTGTAGTAGTAGGGGGGTGGGGGGGCGCGTGAGGGGTTCGTGCCTGACCTTGCATTAATCGCTTAACCCATCCAAAGCGTTGCTTTGTATGGCGTCCATTCTGAATCTCCGACATTGGGAAGGCTTTCGAGTCAGTAATAAGTTGTGGGGTTTAGACAATCGCACAAAAATTAATATGCAGCTGAACTGAGTCGAAAGAGGAAAATTCAGCGAAATGTAGCCCAGAAACTAGAGTGGCGCCACTAAGAGGAACCTCGATGAAGTCGCTTCGAGGCGTGGGGTAATAAGTATCTTGCATGGCTCGCTCCCCGCCTCATTTGATGCGAAGGTGATCATTCATTTTAAAGTCATACACGTGTGGGAGAGCCCATGTTCGTGAAGAGAAGCCTGAGTCCCTATCACGGCATATCACCAGTCTACTTGAGTCGTGAATTGCACCCCGAGACAAAAAAGTGCAAAAAGAATCGGGGCGAGCGGCGAATTGAACGCCGGACCACCTCCACCCTAAGGAGGTATCATACCACTAGACCACACGCCCGTTTCTGAACTTCAGATATTTTGGCTTTTACAGGTTTCCAAGTTGTAAAACGCCCCAATACTTGGCTTCTCTTTATTTGAATAACTCAAACACATTTAGTGGTAACTGTTGACAATTTTTTCCAATACTAATCTTTGGCCCAAGGGGTAATTTCAAAGGGGTATCCCTTGAAATGTCGCTTACGTAATCCAATTGTAGGTTGTCAGCTAACGATGCGGGGACTGCCTAATACCCCCCTCCCAGACAACTGCCGCAGAGATAAATCCTTGTGGCATTGGGGTTGGAAGAACAATTTTCCAGGTCAATTGATTGATGGCACTTTAGCCCTGTGCTGTTGACGACTTGAAAAATGTTACGTGGTCTCAATGATCCGTGACCTCTATTGTATGAAGGAACATCCTTATGCACCTGTCATTATGTAAGCTGGTACACCCAGCCAATGGGAGTACTGGGCGCCTCGCACACATAAAAGCGGGCCAAATCCCTGGCAATTGCTTCCATCAATTACTATCAACTACAAAATGAAGGACCTCGTTAACCAAATGTCTGGCTGCACCTGCTCTGGCCACGAAGGTGGTGAATGCAAGTGCGGCGGTGAGTGCAAGTGTGACGGTTGCAAGAAGTAAGCCACAGTAGTGGTTATCAGTACTTTTTAGGTATGAGTGAATAAACGTCCAAAAGAAGACATTGTAAGCCATGGCTACGTAACCGCAATCCAATTGACTCTTTCACGACCGCTAAATGACGTTGTGACGGGCATTGGAACGATGGGCCCACACTGACAGCAGCAAATGCCGAGGCCCAAAAAAGTGGGGTCTATCACGTGACTGTGCGTCTCAACTCAACATTTCTGTACGTTCTGCAAGAGAACATGATAAAGTAATTAGATAACGCAATAACCCCACGTTCATGTGCGGGAGTACGTTGATTGCCGCTACCCGGGAATTCCACAAAATAATGCCAACTCAGATTATTCCATACGTTTCGTTATCATTACATCTATAGTACAAAAACCCAATCATAAAATACCCACCCAAAAATTCAACAAAATGCAGTATATCCCGTCTCAAATGCTTTCCAATGCAAATATTCATAATCATTTCTCAGTTCATTCAAATGTCCGTCATCCGCGGCGCCCGCACCTAGCATTCGCAACAGGGTATACCCCATGTCGATGGATCTAGGAAGCGGGCGAGCCCAATTTGTTAGGGTTGACGATCTCAATAGGCCGCTTGATACGCGCCGAGTTGTAGCGAGGCGAAGCGGGGGCGACCTCACTCTGAGAAGGCGAAAAGGTGGTCGCGGTGTAAGGGTTGAACTTCTTCGCGACACCGTAGTCAGGGATCTCAGGGCAGAACTCAAGGTCGTCCTCGATGTCAAACGACTTTGACATGTAGTAACGCAACCGAGGGTTGTGGAACAGGTAGTTGGTAACCACCGACGACACCAGCGTCGGGGTCAGGGCCTGCGAAAACGTGGGCAGACCACCAGGGGACGTATACTGTTGGTAGGAGCTGTTATAATAAGCCATAATTTGAGCAGTCGTATATCGTTGCGGTTATCTTGGGGATGTCACCGAAAGTGGTTGTGAGTTTAGTGTCTTCAAGGTAAGTGTTTCGTTGTTTGTGTGCAGCGGACCAGCGGGGGCGGCGTTGATGCTACTTAAATAACAAATCTCGCACTCTCATATGCACTCCTTGAGTGCATATTATGATGGCAATGAAAGTGGGGCTCTAAAGCTCGAACCGACTGGGAAGCGAAATTTAACGAAGGCGGTCCTTCTGAGGGACTGGGAAATGTTGAGTCGCTTATGGTTTTACCTCACGGAAGTACATCTTTGATGACGATTTTCCTGTTTTTCGCATTTTCCATGAATTTCTTTATAATTTGAGTATTTTCTCACGAAAAAAGAAACTCGGCGGCCAATCAGATAGTGCAGGCAAAAATAAGTTATGCGAAAGACTGGTGATAGAACCTAAATCGGGTCTACAACCAGACCAATTATCAAAAAGTAACTCCGGAACGGGGAATCGAACCCCGATTTGCTCGGTGAAAGCGAACCGTGATAGCCATTACACCATACCGGAAGCGATAAAAGGGGTGGTTCGCTGACACTTGTTGCCAGATAGTAAACGCCACTCATGTTCGAGATGTTCTTTCGACCGATGTCGTGTTTGTGTCAACAAGGGCTCACAACTACTGAGATATCTTTCGGTTCTGTCTAGAAATGACCATATTCCGGTCCTGCCCACAAATCCGAATTGGCGCATGCAAGGTGAACAGCGGCAGGGCAGATGAATTTCCGATGGTACTTGACAATTACGTGACCGATGCATGACCTCACCGAGAAGATGGAAGATGCGGTTTCAGGTGTCTTCCCTTAATATCGTCATGAATTCCAGTTCCACATAATAGAAGTTTTCGCGCAAACTGTTGAATAGCACCACCAACACTAACAAAGCGAGCTTTGTTAAGCCCATTTCGTGATTCTCGTAGTCCACGCTGTAGACATGTCAACCAGATTTGATAGATCGTTTACCACTCCCGACACATCACTCTCGGCCTTGTCACCTTAGCTAGAGATTCAATAATTCGCACAAGTCCCACGTTCGCGTTTGTTCTATATACGTCTTCGTTCCAACTTACTACTAAATTCTTTGCATTATTATTTTTCGGATGCGGAAATGGTCTGAAGACGGCTCTTCTACTGAATTCGAATAGTGGACGCTATACCCCTGCTGAATACGAGGGAACCAGGCGTCTCTACAAACCCACACATGCGCCTTCTTCCATACACATTTGTCATCACTGCGCCTCATGGAATATTCGAGATCTATGAGTTCGCTTCGAAAATGTTCCGGAATATTCTACCCTTCCAATTTGGGAAGGATGCATATATTTGCAACCATTATAAAAGAGTCGCCACTTTTCGAGTATCTTCATCGAAAACATAAAATGCTTACCTTCGAGAACTACTACGCTCCCCTGTACTACACCGAAACAACTCCCAACGTATATTACGTGATTGACGACAACGAGCCTGCCTGCCGTGGTCGGGGGTGTGGGAGCCAGCTTTGCAACCAACGCAAGGCAAGACTCAACTACCAACAGCAGCTTGCTTTAGCTGTTGAGCGTGAAGAACAGTTGAGACGTCACAAGTTCCAACAATATCAACGTCAGATGGTCCAGCGCCAACAAGCGATCAAGCGAAAGGAAGAGGAAGCACGCAAACGTGAGTACTTGAGACAACGCGAAGAGTATCTTCGTCAGGTTGAGCGAGCTAAAGCTGAAGAGGCACAAAGACATCAAGAAGCTCTTCAGCAAGAGATCCTTAAGCAATACTTTGCCAAGTTGCGTTTACAGGAGCAGCAAGAAAAGGAGAAGCAAGCGCAAAGACAAAAGACTCAGGTTAAATCACGTCAACTTGTAACCAAGGAGGATGCTTCTCGATACGTTGTGATTTTCCGCGATGTTTCTCAAAAGGCCGTTGACGTGAATTTTGTCCGCGACGACAACCAGCTTGTCATTAAGGTTGAAGGTGCCCTCCGTGGGGGTTATCGCACCTACAACACTACCACAGTTGACTTCGAAGAGGAAGTTGACTACCGGAACATTAATGGTCAAATGATCAACGGAGACTTGGTTTTGGCTTTGCCGAAGATGCAGAGGGAGGATGTTCAGACTAAGAACCTTGTGACTGAGAAAGAACAGGAGGTTGAAACTAACAACCCTGAAGCCAATGACTCGGAGAACGACGAAAAAGAAACCGCATCTGAATCCGAGGAGTCCGTTTGGGAGGATTACCTTGAGTCCAACACTTCAGGTGTCGAGTCCTCTGAGAGAGCCGATTCCATTCGAAAGGCAGAAGAGGAATCTCAACCAATTATTGACGAGCCTGAAGAGAAGCCCCAGGAGAAGGACTCAAAGAAGCCTACCTTGAAATCTATACCCGTGAAAAAGGTCACGAAGCCTCAAAAGAAGGACCACAAGCGGAAGTCAGCTCATAAACATAAGGACCACAAGAAGCATAAGACTGCCAAGCCTGTTGCTGAAAAGGTTGGATCTGCTCCTTCGTCTAAACCCGCCTCGCCCAATGTAAAGCCAATCAAGGTGCGCCATGTCGTACTTGAAGAGCTTGAGGACCCTGATATCTCTTCTTAGTTTTATGTAACGATTTTTAATTTACGACATCAGTTAGATCAAGGTTGAAAATGAAAATGAGTAGTATCCTATGTGATTAGAATTATCGAGGATAGTAATAGTGCCCACTTGGTGGCGAATTGCATGTATATCAGACTAAGTGGGATTAGTAAAATGAACCTTAAAGGCTAGACAGCTTTTTGTGGGAAAAACAGATGACTGAATTCGAAAAAAATCTCTCGGGTGTGAGTCGAACACACGATCTCAAGATTACAGTACAATTACAGTCTTGCGCATTAAACCAGCTATGCTACCGAGAGGCGGTTGAAAAAAATTTATGGCGCAAGAATTATATTTAGCATCCACTTGAATAGTGAAAGATTATTGAATTTTGCCATAATATAGAGCTATGAGTTCTCAGAATTGTGGAAATTGCAACATGCAATGGTGCGAAATATGTAGGACCGACCAAAATGATCCACAGCTGCATAAAGTCGAGTCAAATTGAAACTTGTCCACGTAAAAAGAGAAGCCACACGAAGGTTTGACTTCAATACGAAAGCTTCATGGTGTTTTCTCATAGGGTGAAGTAAGTTTCCCAATAAAGTCTCTTCACTTGGATAAATACATTTCTAGTTTGGAACCGGCTCTGAGTTGTCTCTTTCGTTGTATCTAAACGCATTCCAAACTTACGTCCCCAACGAGTAAAAAGAGCCTTGAATTCTAAGCATCAAAAAGAAAGGAATGTAGTTGGCTTAAGAGCTATAGTATCCCAGTCCATCCACTCGCCAAATAGTGGTCTTAATGCACCTGACGTTCGACAAGTGAGTATAACCAACCAAAGCTCCTTGCACAGAGAGGCCTGAACTATGAGTTAATAATCTTAAATGTGAGAAGCGGCGTTGATAAATGTGTTTGATATCAATTTCAGGCTCTGGCCATTAGCCACCCTGTATACAACTTGATCCTTTACATGTAGTCCGGACACAAGCGTGTCGCACGAAACAGTGATTTCACGTCTGCCTTATTCAAATGGTACAGATAATGCGGCAGGCGCTTGCGCTCATGGGAGTGGCTGCCGTAACGGCTGCAGCCCCGGCCAGTTTCCTCATACCAAGAGAGAACTCACTTGATGATTTTATGGTTCAGTCTTTACCGGGTCTCATGGAGAATGTCGCTGAGGAGGATCGACCGGTGATGTACGCGGGTCGTTTAGATATCGGCAAAGGCACCAAATACTTTTACTGGAAAGTGGAAGACAACGACAATCGGTTGCCCGAAAACCACAACCGGACAATGTTTTGGTTCAATGGTGGTCCCGGATGCTCGCTGTTTGACGGCGCTCTTATGGAGAATGGACCTTTCCGTATCAACGAGGACGAAAAGGTTACCTACAACAATGGTTCGTGGCACAGATTGATGGATATGGTGTACGTCGACCAGCCTGCTGGTACTGGGTTTTCAGATGTTGATGGTCAGGAGTATCTGAAGCTGTTGTACGATGTTGGTCTCAACTATATTAAATTTTTGGACAGCTACTACGAATTATTCCATGATGAAGCTGAGTATGACATTTACCTCGGGGGCGAATCGTACGCTGGTCAGTACATTCCGTACATTGCGAGGGCCATCCTCGATCGCAATAATGCGAATAGAGAGGGGGAGCGAAAGTACAACATTAAGGGGATAACGATCGGGAATGGCTGGATTTCACCCAACGAGCAGCTGTTGTGGTATCTCCCATTTTATATTCAAGCCGGGTTGATTTCCACTCAATCGCACGGGTATAGCACGTTGTTAAGCCACCATGAGAGGTGCCAAAAAGTGGTTGACGAGAACGACGGAGCGTACGACCGTGGTACACCCGTACTCCAAATGGAGCACAGAGATTGCAACACGATCCTCAGTAATCTCATGTACTACTCCCGCGACAATGACGCACCCGCTAATGAAGTCTGCATCAACATCTACGACTACACCTTGCGTGACTCATACAAGCTGTGTGGTATGAACTGGCCCTTTGACCTCAAGTATGTGTATCCGTTTTTGCGTAACGAAGAAGTTCGCAATGCTTTGCACGTACCCGATGGTGCTCAATGGAAGGAATGCAAAACCCTCCACGGATTTTCGGAAGACAGAACCGCACCGTCGATCTACCTTTTCCCAGACCTTTTGAAAGAATTGGAGATTGTCTTATTTAACGGCAATTTGGATATCATTTGCAACTATCTCGGCCAGGAGGCCATGATTGAGAAATTGAAGTGGGGTGGTGAGAAAGGTTTGGGTGAGACCAAGCGTGATTGGCTCCATGACGAAAGCCCGGTGGGTTACGTGAAGCTGGCTCGCAATTTGTCGCTGGTTATAATCTTCAACGCGAGTCACATGGTACCTTATGACCGCCCAGAAATATCTCGCGCCATCATTGACTTATTGGTCCATAATTTTGATGAAACCGACGAGAAGATTGCCACGAGACCTATTGGGCAACGAAAGGCGCTTGCGGATGCCAATAAGGAACCCCTGCTCAAGGAAGAAGTATCAACTAGTGGAGCTAGCGAGGGTGCGAGCAAAACCAGCACCGGTTCGTCCGAGGAAACCAACCCTAGTAAAGCGACGGACGAAGCCCCTAGTGTCTCCGCTTCCGAGAACCCCAAGGGTGACGATAACGGTCTGGGGCTGGTGTCTAAGGTAACACGTCTCATCCAGGTATTCGTGATTGCGGTGTTGATGTGGGGTGTGTTTGTGCTTGTGATGCTGTATCGGTCGCGTCCTGTGCTGATCATCAGACTGGGTTCTCCTTCCACCAAGAAAAAGAATGTCCAGTGGGCAGATCAGTTGCGGCAATTCCAGGACGATGAGCTCGAATTCGATCAACAATTGGGAACTTCTACGGATGCCCCCCAACAGGGATTTATTGCCAAAACAATCGGCAAGATCACCGGCAACGCTGAGGGCCGGCAGTATGTGTCGGTACCAGATTCTGAAGATTTGGAATTGGGCGATCTCGGCGAGCCATCGGTAGACGATTTTATTATTGACGATGACGAAGGTGACGAAGGTGATGACAACGAACGGGACCACACACCTGCCCGGTCAAGTACATAGATATTCGCAATTAACGTTTCATTAGACAGCCTGTGGTGCTCGTTTGATTCACAGTTAGTGGTTATGTGCCCGATGCATACATGAAAAAAAAGTGAACCAACCTACATCTCTACAGTCCACCATGTTGTTGAGAGCCTCGATCCGCACGTTGGCCACGGAGAGCACCACGGCGTTCCGTGTGGCGACTCCACCGAAGTACACTCTTGCATCGCTTCGCAGCTTTCCCTCGTTGGAGCCCCACCAGTTTGTCCCGCTCCCGGCTTCTTTCTTTGACGCCCCTACTCGGCGCGATTTCCTCTGGCAGGCCGTGGTGTTCGAGGCTGACAAGGCCCGTGTCGGTTCGGGTTACGTCCCCACCAAGGGCGACAAGCCGTTCTCCAACAGAAAGTTGTATAACCAGAAGGGTACTGGTCGCGCGCGTGTTGGTGATGCCAACTCCCCTCTGCGTGACAACGGCCTCAAAGCTCACGGTATCCAGGCCCCACACGACTGGCTGACCCAGTTGCCTCTGAAGATCTACTCTAAGGCGTACCAGACCGCTCTCGCTGACGCCTACAAGCTGGGTAAGTTGTACGTTGTTGGTGCTAATGCTGAGTCTGACTACGACTCTGCTGTGTGCGACTTTGCTTACGATCATGGCGCCACTAGCACTCAATTTGTTGATGCTCATGGGCTCAAGAACTTGAACCTCTTGTTCATCACCGACGCCGAGCGCACCAACTTGGTTGAGTCTACTGAGGCCTTGGGTTCCAAGGCCGATGTGTTGGTGAAGGAGGCCGTCGAGGTGCGTGACATTTTGAAGGCTAACCGGGTGTTCATCGAGTTGCCTGCTTTGCAATGGTTCATCGGCAAGCATGGTACCGGTATCGAGACCGAGTAATCTACGACCCCAATATCACGAATTGTACATAGCATGGTTGACCCGCATAGTAATTAAGAAACGACCTCACAAAGTTTTTATCAAGGGTGTAGTGTACTTTCAAGGCTGGCGATTGGGAAGAGGAAACTATATTCGAAAAGCAGTATTCAAATCCTGAGGTTTAGTCAGAGTATATAAATAAACTATAACACATCTTTGAGTGCATAGGTTGCAAAATGCGATTGATCAATTTTGCGAAATGCAATTAAATCCATCTTGCGATTAGGAAGGTGGGAAACCAAGTTATGGCTAAGGTCTCAGCATGCGGCCGAGCCTATTCGGGATACACTGTAGGCGTGATAGTCCCACATACCACCCGAGATCTTGTAACCTGCATAGTACCCCAATCGCGGTGTGGCAAATCTTTAGGGTTTGAGCCATAGTCTCACGTGAGAAAAACCTGCGCGCACCGACGTCGCGCAGCCCGCAGTGAGACTATTGAAAATTTTCCAAGGGCCAAAGCTCACACAACCAACTTATTGACAATATGGCTCTCGTGGTGCAAGAAGCTGGGTCTTTCCAACACATTTTGCGGTTGTTGAACACCAACATCGATGGCAGAATCAAGATCATGTACGCCTTGACTAAGATCAGAGGTGTCGGCAGAAGATACGCCAACTTGGTCTGCAAGAAGGCTGACGTCGACTTGTCTAAGAGAGCTGGTGAGTTGACTCAGGAAGAGTTGGAGAGAATTGTCACCATCATGCAGAACCCCACCAACTACAAGATCCCCGCCTGGTTCTTGAACAGACAGAAGGACCACACTGACGGTAAGGACTACCACGTTCTTGCTAACCAGTTGGAGTCCAAGTTGAGAGACGACGTTGAGAGACTCAAGAAGATGAGAGCCCACAGAGGTATCAGACACTTCTGGGGTCTTAAGGTCAGAGGTCAGCACACCAAGACCACCTCCAGAGGTCTTTAAATTGACTTACCTGTATTTTAATTTTACAAAAATAAACTTTGCAACGAAAACTATTGTAGACTGGTTGTCGAAACATGATGTACCGCATAGAGCTTATCAGTATTAGAATCTATATTCATTGCAGATGTATCAAGTGCGATGTCTTTTGTGGGGGTGTTCGTCGCGCCCGTCCCTGTGACGACCTCCTTGGCGTTTCCGCCTCGTGAGCTGGGCTAACTCCTGTAACTCGGCCTCTTTACGCCGCTGCTCCTCCTCCGCCTGTTGTTTGAGTCGTGCGTTTCGCTCCGCGATCTCGGTACGTGCCTGTGCATCTGCTTTATCCAAAGCCAGGGTGAGGTTAGCAAACTTCTCTATGTTTACTTCTGTTTGTTTTGCTTGTATCAGTTTCAACCGGTTCTCGAGCGAAATGTGAAAGCCCATGGGGTTCTTCCAGTTAGACACAGCGGCAGGGATAGACCATTTTGCCCGCTCCTCAGCAGTCAAAGGCTGCGTCATAGACGGCGGTTTGTTGAGCATGGGAGGAGGCGGCGGAGCCTGCTCCACGCGGTTTTTCCGAAGTTTGAATTTAGCAGGAAGAAGAGGGTCTTCTTGCATCGTGGAGATGGAGATGGTTTTACCGTTTACGGTAGCGGTTTCCGCATAAGACTTGGGCTCGCCACCAGCAAGCACTGCTTGGATCATTGCTTTGGTTTCAGCAATCGTCTCCGAGAGAGCCTCGGGTGAAGGTCGAGGGAAATGATGCTTCAAATGTGGGTATCGTACTTTCAAGGGGATGGTATCGTCGTAGGTCGTCTGGGCCGCCTGCGGCCCGCCTAACCCGGCAACCACCGTTTTTGTGACGTCGATCTGCCCGTCATCCCTGAGATAGATTTGCTTGGACTGCTTAGTTTCATTAGTTCCGTGATGAGTTATCACTGTGGTCTCATGAGGGGTGAGCACGGGAAGTAATGCGGTGGACAGGGAGGATTGCGAGCGTAGCTCATCGAACGTGAATGTTGGTGAGAAGGCCTTGATCGGAGGCGGAAGCTTCAGCAGAAACATAGTGTTCAATAGCCTCACTGTTGTGTGAGATGTACGATTTCGCGTGGTTGCGAGCCACCTGATCTCAATGACAGTAAAATATTACAAATGAGTAGGTCGATACGTGCGGAGCACCTCCGAGTATGCGACAACCGGGAGGCCCGGATAGGCCAGATGAATTGGCCACAAAGCTGGGTTTGCGGTGGCCCTGCGGTTGGAACTGCAATTATGGGTCCACTTTCCGCTGGCAATTGAGATATACGAAGCTTATGACATTTTGCGTGCCAAGCTCAAAGCAAGAATACTCAATTACTCCTAACTCTCGATAATTACATGCAACTCCGCCGCCTTCTAATATTTCACTAAATCTTAGATGCACAACAATACCCCGAAGTGGTCGTAGCAATTGTTTGCGTTAACCGTATATAAACACCCCTCTCCCCCTGCAATTGAGCTGTATTACCTCAATCAATTCCAACAATGCCCCCTAGAATCGCTGTTGTCTACTACTCGATGTACGGTCACATCGCCAAGATGGCCGAGCTGGTGAAGGCTGGTGTCGAGGCCGCTGGCGGCCAGTGTGACATCTTCCAAATCCCCGAGACTCTCTCCGACGATGTTTTGGGCAAGATGCACGCTCCCAAGAAGGCCGACCACCCCGTTGCCTCGGCCCAGACCTTGCTTGACTACGATGGTATCTTGTTCGGTATCCCCACCCGATTCGGTAACTTCCCCGGCCAGTGGAAGGCCTTCTGGGACCGCACCGGTGGCATCTGGGCTAAGGGTGAGTTGCACGGCAAGTTCGCTGCCGTTTTCGTTTCCACTGGTACCTTGGGTGGTGGCCAGGAGATGACTGCTGCCAATGCTATGCTGACTTTTGTCCACCACGGGATGAACTTTGTTCCGTTGGGCTACAAGAACGCCAGCAAGTACTTGGCCAACTTGGACGAGGTCCATGGTGGCTCTCCCTGGGGCGCTGGTGTGCTCGCCAACGGTGATGGTCTGCGCCAGCCCTCGCAGCTCGAGTTGGACTGCGCCAAGCTCCAGGGCCAGCAGTTCTGGGAACAGTTGTCGCAGTACTTCAAATAGCTATATACGTCGAACTTGTGAATTGACATATATTTGGAACAATGACGTAATTGTCTCCGGTTTGGCTCGTCTCGTGTCCCTTAGGGCCACTGCATCTCCGCCCTGCCCGATTCGTCAAATTAGTGTCTGCATCAAAGGGCTTAAGATTCAGACGCAAGGCATCGTCATGCATCCATGTTCAACGGCTATGATCAATGGGTAAAGGTATGATGTATTGAGTTTAGTAGATCTGTGTCGTGCGTTCGTGTCTCATTATCTAATAATACAATGCTAGCGCCCCCCGGGCGATGCTATAAATCAGTTCCACTGGCCGCTCTTGAGCTTCAACAAGTTCTCAACGCACTGGTTGTTCTCATTGGTCTTGTCCAGCAACGGCTTGCGGTCCTGACACTCGGCCAACTTCTGGGTCACCTTCAGCGGCAGCCGCAGCGGTGCCAACTTGAAGGTCATGGTCTGGCCCTGAGTCAGGTTGAGCTCGGCTGGCTGTTTCTTGCGGGTTTCGTTGAGCACCAACCGGTGGTTGTGCTGCAACATCAGGTCGTCGATCAGGGTGTTCAGCTCGTCGCACTCGGCGGTGGACAACGGGATCAGCGCTGCCCGCTGTTTGATGGGCAGCACCGGGTGTGCTGGTGGCAGCACAAACAGGTGGGCTTTGTGGAGAGAGGGTTTAGTGGGGGTCAGCGACACAATCAGCCCCACCAGGTTCAGGTGGACCCGAGGCATCGGGGGAAGCGTCAGCACCATCTGCGGCGGCGGCGCGTGGGGCACCATCACCGGCACCGCCACCACCATGTGGGGCATCACCATGGGCATGGGAGTGGGCGGCAACTCCGTCACTTCCTTCTCCTGGTTCAGGTGCTTGCGCAACAGCTGGCGTTTGTTCTGGAACCAAATCTGTACCGCTTTCTCCGTCATCAGCACCTTGGCGGCGATCTCAAGCCGTCTCAGCTTGTTGGGAGTCAGCCCAATCTCAAACTCCTTGTTGAGGATCAGCAACTCGTTGGGCAGGGTGCGTCGACGCTTGCGACGCGCCAACGGCGCGTTGTCGATGCTGGGCTCCTGCGAGGGGAAAGTGGCGGGGGAGTGCGAAATAAATGCATACGCCTTGGAGTCAAGGGTGGGCAGGTCTTTCTTGACCACCACCGGGCGCTTGGTGGGCGCGCTCTGAGGGGTGGACAACCCGACAAACTGGTCGATCAGAGGCAACTTGGTGCCCAGGGTGTGGATGATCAGCAGAAGGGGAGGCAACGGGGTGGATGTCGAGTACGCGGGTGTCGGTGGCAACGACGGACGCTTGGGGGTCTGTAAGTACATCATGCTGTCTGGGATTTCTGTCGCGGTGCGCTTGATATATATAACTTTCAATCGCTGCATCCAATTAAACCGTGTTTTGTTTATGTTTTGTTCTCTCGCGCCCGCGGCTCGCCGCCTCGCGCGCCCAAATGGAGTAAAAACAGCCCCTTCGGAGCCTTGTGCAGGCCTTAAATTTGAGATGCGTACTAGTTCGCGTCGCTACTAATGGCGATCCCGAGGGGTTGAAGGGTGTTACCGGGCTTGTTTCGGCTAAAATACTAATGCCCAAAATACGCTTGGGGCCGAGTGACAGGATGCCTTGCCAGTGACGGCAATTGCCAGCATCGCCTCCCGCGAGATCATCCCACCAAGTGCCTAGTCCCTTTCTGCACGCAGATGCACGCTACTGTCACGCTCTATTGGTCAAATGTACCAGCCAAATAAATTGGATACCGCGTTACGCGGATAATTTGATTTGTCTAGGTAATATACGTACGTGGCTGCCTTTTTCGACGAATGGAGAAATTGTGGGTTGCATACCGTGGCAACCGTCAACGCAAGGCTATACGGAAGGGGTAGATCGGGCGCTAAGGGGTGATGACTTTAGGTGACCCCATGATCCCCTGGGGGCAAACACAGGGGTTGCGGTGGTGGGCGGGTTGACATTGGGGTGTGCAATTGGCAATGGACACGCTCGTAGAGGAGCAATGTAGACCCTGTTTACTTGCCGCTATAAAATATCCTGATGATACCCCCATTCTCCGACCATTGGCCAGGCGCCAAATTAAATCTTAAATTTCGTACCTTTTGTGCGTGTTGTTTGTGAATTCTTTGTCTAAAACCGGAGTATAAGCGCGCAAACGCGATGGATATGTTGACAGTAAGACGCGACCGCGAAAAAATAATCCTGTAACTGATGCCAAGGTCTTCAAACAACACATGCATCGCACTAGCATGTTAGGCGAGTCAAGGGGGCTAATGTGGCGCTAGTCCACTAATGGAGGCTATGGGTGGCAGTAGACGTATTGGCGCTTCTCGCTTTTGGAAGCTGGATTTTTTTTGCTTTTAGACCCATTAGGGTGCTTTGTGTATTCAGGTACACGATTTTAGGATTTATGTCTCTTTTCTACAAAATTACGACCATCTTCGGCAATGCACAACCTAATGCCTCGAAGCTCCATGTACGAACCCCACCACTCGGATGGTGTAGTAGACTCAAGCCCCCACGGCGAAAACCATGACCTAGTTGACGGCCACAAACACCGGTTAGTGTCTCAACTAGAGATTGTGCTGCGACTCGCCACGCTAGCGGGGCCGACAAGGAGCACAATACCACACAGGGGCATTGGTTGATGTAATTAGATACAGTTAGCACCAAAGCCTTTTCGAGTGGCCCCAATATAAGCATTTGTAGCCACCAGTTCACGATTCCGAGTACAGTGGAAGCGCACTCATCTCCGAAAACTCCGGTCCGGTAGTGGTTATGGCATAAGTGTGTCGGCCGTCCATTAACAATCGCCGTTGCGGACCAATAACCTAAGCTACAACTAAATGACCTTCTCTACTGCTAGCACCGCTGCTGCGAGCGAACACACAGGTGTGAACCCCACACTTCGCGGCTTGCCCCTTGCTCCACGTGCATAACGGTCCAGCAACTTCGCGCGCGAGGGGCTCAAGTCCTCACAAGACCGGGCCCGTGCTGAACTGTCGGCCCCACGACCACGAATAATGCCAAACTGTTACTAGTTGCAGCACCGGGGGCCACTTCGTTGACCCACTCCCGCACGTATACTTATAGACACAGCTAGATGCACACGCACTTGTGGTGCGAAAACGGAGAACCCGAGACGTTCCATCCACACTCAGTCGCATTTCAGGTGTGAGACCATTTGAATTCGCAGCAAACTACGAACCTTTGCCGACACCACGTTCGCACTTGCACCCACACAGCCTAACAACAACTAGCTATGGATCCGCGGGCGAAGATAGTGCTTCTTGTGGCCTGTCTCTTGCTGGCAGTGTACATGGTGCACTTGCACACCGCCGTCCACGCCGTGAAGACGGCTATTCTCTCCGAGGTTGACCATACCACCGACGACCACAAACGCCTTGGGTTGACTCCCAAGAAGCTGGTGAGAATCACCTTCCCCGACGGTGGTGAGCATTACATCCATGGTCGTTTCCTTCACATCACCGACTTCCATCCCGACCCGTTCTACCGCGAGGGTCTGTCTGTGGACGAGGCCTGCCACCACGGCCACGGCAAGGCACTGAAGTACGGCGACGCCATCTTGGGGTGCGACTCCCCCATGATTCTCTTGAACGATACCATCAACTGGGTGCGTGATAACTTCAAGGACAAGATCGATTTCATTGTCTGGACGGGAGACAATGTGCGCCACGATAACGACCGGAACTTCCCTCGTTCGGAGATGCATATCTTTGACATGAACCAGCTCGTCAGCGACAAGATGTTTGATGCCTTCCGCAATACCAACGAAACGAGTCCCGTGCTCATGGACGTCGACATGATTCCCCTGCTTGGCAACAACGACGTCTACCCGCACAACTTGTTTGCGCCCGGGCCCACTTTACAAACCCGCGAGATGTATCGTGTGTGGAAGAACTACATCCCCCAGGTGCAGTTGCACACGTTCAATCAGGGCGCATACTATTTCAAGGAGGTGATTCCCAATCAGTTGGCGGTGTTGTCCATCAACACCCTCTACCTCTTTGACCTGAACCCGTTGGTTGACAACTGCGATAAGCGCAAGGAGCCCGGTCACCGTCTTTTCGAGTGGTTGGGGTATGTGTTGCGCGAGATGCGGGCCCGGAACATGAAGGTGTGGATGACTGGGCACGTTCCCCCGAACGAGAAGAACTATGATACCACCTGCCTCCGCAAGTACATTGCGTGGTCGCACGAATACCGTGACGTCATCATTGGCGGGTTGTACGGCCACATGAACATGGACCACTTTTACCCGTTGGACTCGGTGGCTGCCTACAAATCGATCGACGATGACTTTGGTGGCAAAACCATGAACGATGACCTGTTCGACGTTGAGGTTGAGGACTACGACAGCGACGGCGACGACGACGACACCACCCCAGCGCTCAAGTCGCGGGGCTTGTGGCACGAGGAGTACTTCCGCATCCAGGGTGGTGTCCCCAACAACAAGGTCGAGTACATGGAAACCGTGCGTGACGAAGTGTATGCCCAGGTCAAACGCCGCAAGAAGTCCGGTAAGCACGGCCAGCGGTACCTGGTGGTGCAAGTGGGCGCGCTGGTGATCCCCACCTTCAACCCTGGTTTCCGCGTGTACGAGTACAACATTACCCATTTGCCCCTGCAAAAGGTGGCATTCGTTCCCTGGGAGGATTTCTTTGCGGGGGTGGCCAAGGAAATGAGCCGACCCGTGGAAGTCAACTCGCAGGAGCTCGATAATACTTTCCCTCCCAAGCTGCCGAAGGACCTTAAGTTGGGCCCTGGCTACACCCCGCAGCTCTTCTCCCCTGAACGGTACGTGCTGTACTACCTTGACTTGGAGCAGGTGAACGCTGGCAAGAAGAAGTTTGCCTACGAGATTGAGTACACCTCGGAAGACGTTGGCTTCAAAGGGTTGTTAGTTGAAGACTGGCTCGAGTACGCTCGCACTTTGGCCCGTGCTGCAGACATTGACTCCTTGGACGAGGACGAAGTGGACATCTCCGGCAAGAAGAAGAAGAAGAAGGGTAAGAAGAAGAAGGGTGGTAAGAAGCACAAGAAGGAGAAAGAGGCTCGCGAGAAGTGGGAACTGTTCCTCAAGTACAGTTTTGTCAGCAGTGACTACGAACACAAGGGGTATGGTTAAACAATAGATCACTGCCAGCCGGTTACAGCCTTGTTGGTACGCTCTAGTAGCCTTGATATAACTCCGTGCGCTTGTGTACACGACTGCAGTTGAATACTGAGATTACTGGAGGCCACTATAAATAGAATGAGAAGACACATTAGACGAACAAGTAGGATAAGAACACGCTTAACTACTTAAGACACTTGACTAGACACGTAGCCACCTTCTCTTTCGTAATTTTACAAATTCCTTATGTTTATCATATCACGTGACCACGAGGGCACAACCCTAACGAAAATCCAGTGCGCGACGCAGCCAGTGAAAAATCTTCGGCAACGCAGAAACACTCCAACTAGGTTTCCATTAAATTCCTCTTGTCAGAAAGTCAAAATGGGTGGTACCAGAGAAAAGAAGGTTCAGTACTTCTCCAAGCTCAGAGAGTTGCTTGAGAACAACAAGTCCATCTTCATTGTGGGCGTTGACAATGTCTCGTCTCAGCAGATGCACGAGGTCAGAAAGGCCTTGAGAGGCAAGGCTCACATCTTGATGGGTAAGAACACCATGGTCAGAAGAGCCTTGAGAGAGTTCATTGCCGACCTTCCCGAGTTCGAGAAGTTGTTGCCTTTCATCAGAGGCAACGTCGGTTTCGTTTTCACCAACGAGGACTTGGCTGAGATCAGAGAGGCTATTGTCTCCAACGTGGTTGCCGCTCCCGCCAGAGCTGGTGCCGTTGCCCCCAAGGACGTGTGGGTGCCTGCCGGTAACACTGGTATGGAGCCCGGTAAGACCTCGTTCTTCCAGGCTTTGGGTGTCCCCACCAAGATTGCCAGAGGTACCATTGAGATCACCACTGACGTCAAGGTCGTGGAGGCTGACGCCAAGGTTGGTCCTTCCGAGGCTACTTTGTTGAACATGTTGAACATCTCGCCTTTCACCTACGGTTTGACTGTTGTCCAGGTTTACAACGAGGGCCAGGTCTTCCCCCCCTCCATCTTGGACATCACCGACGACGAGTTGGTTGGCCACTTCGTGTCGGCCATCAACACCATCGCCTCGATCTCGTTGGCCATCGGTTACCCCACCGTGCCCTCCGTTGGTCACTCGATTGTCAACCACTACAAGGACTTGTTGGCCGTCTCCATTGCCACCGACTACACTTTCGAGGGCTCTGAGGCTATCAAGGACAGATTGGCCAACCCCGAGGCTTATGCTGCCGCTGCCCCCGCCGCTTCTGCTTCTTCTGACGCCGCCCCCGCTGCCGAGGCTGCCGCCGAGGAGGAGGAGGAGTCCGACGACGACATGGGGTTCGGTCTTTTCGACTAAACGTATTCGAGTCTAAATAATAAAGAGGATTTGATAAAAAGATAGTAGACAAACTGTAAATTTGGTGAGTGTCTGTTCACGGAATCTTCACGCGGTGAGATCACTGTCCATAAGATTATGGAGGTCTTGGGTTCTTCTATCCTGAGTCGTTAATTAGCTATGTACATTAGTGGGTCTAACGATGTCTGTAAAGCACCCGCTGCTCCTCCTTCTGTTCCTTGATGTCATTAATCACCCGCTTCTCCACCTGCTGGGTCAAAGCGCTCGGCTTGGGCCAGGTGTCGGGAAGCAAACCGGCGCGCTTGAACAAGAAACCAACACGGTCAGAAACATCAGCACCGACACCGATCCAGTACTTCGAGCGGTCAAAGTCCAAGGTGATGTCCTTGAAAGGCTTCACCCCACGAGCCTTCTCTTCGGGGGTTAACGGGGTAGCGATGGGGTTGTAGGTGCCTAAAACCTCGATGGGAAGGGCATCACGAGCCTTTCCCCGGTTGGCCACAACAATGTTGTAAACCGGGCTGTGTCTTCTGCCGAACCGGGCAAGCCTGATCTTGATAGGACTCTTCGCCAGCATGGTTGGTTAGTGGCTGGGACAATTTTTCACTTCGCAGTGATCGAAATCTTGCTGCAGGAATCTTGTTTTTGGTGCAGATCGAGAATGAGAGAGGTTGTGGAACTATATGGGGGTACACGTTTGTAGCAAGCTTCTGTCTTAGTGTCACTTTCTCTAACTTTCGGTCTACGAATTTGTCGAGCAAGAGCCTTCCGTTTGGCAATGTTACGATTTGGGGTTTCCCCCAGAGTATCGCCGTGCAGATGGCTATCTTTGATTTTAAGCCCTTTCAAGACTTCTGTCCCCATTGGTATATCTTAGAAGGTATTTCTTACAGATTCCTCCCCCTTCTTCGCTAACGTTCCTCAGTTTGCAACCGTTAGACTCATTTTTTTCCTGTCGCGTCTAAGAACTTGTTTACATCAAAGCCAACCCCACATGATCGAAAGGCGACCACGCGTCCGTGGGTCTGGACGCCGCCGGGTGAGGGCTTCGGAAGAGTTCAGCATCGATTTCGATGAAGATGTTATGCTGAGAAACATGCAAGCTCCTTCTGTGGATGAGTACTCACCAGAACCGAATTCATCTCCAAAGCCCAGAGGCAAGGTATCAGAGATCTATCCACTTCCCGAGCTGTTGACATCAGCTCCGTTTCAAAAGCTGGCTGAGGCACCTCCTCCGCTACAAAGACGCGCAGAAAATCCTCCGCCCGGTGATAAACCCGTCCCAAAGTCGGCCCCAGCCCTGTCGCTGTTTCTACAAAGAAGACATGATCCACAGCTTCGCCAGTCCACCTTACTCAAAGCCAGCCAGACACTGGCGCAAAATTCACAGGTTCCTGCGATTTTCCAGCGATCGTCCGACCAGTTCAGTCCCCCGCAGACAGCCGTTCAACACACCTTTTCCCCCAACACCACGCATGACTCGTATATTTCGCTGATCCATCCATCATCTCAGGCCAACACGCCCTTTAATCCAAAGACGCGAGTGCTTCCTCCGGACGCCTCTCCTACCCCACAATCCGGCTTCTCGAACCGGAACCTCATCACATCATACGAGTCGGATGTTGAACCTGACTTGGATCCGGTACAGGATTACAACGATGATTATACCGGAGAAGTTCACGAAGAGGACGAGCTGAATACACGGGGTGATCTAGCCCAATTGGCCAAGGCCCAACAACGGCGACGGTCGTCTGTCTACAACCGCTCGATCCCTTCGCCCGTTGGCACTTACGCTGTGAACGTTCCTCCGAGAACGGGTGAACCACTTGCAATCCCTGATACTATCCAGATGGACCGCACTAACGAGCGCAAGCTCCCAGGGCCCATCGAATTGCTCAGTTACCTGGCCCAGCATTTCAAGCCACACCCATCTGGGAATTCAGACGACGACAAATTTCACGACCAGTTTCGCCAGCGGTTAGTCACCTATCTCAACGCTCTCCAGGATAGCCACGACACCGTCCGCAACTTGGCCCGCAAAGTCATGTTTCACACCAAAATGAAGTCTGAACGCCGCAAAGCGCTTTTCGAGACTCGACAGAAGTTTCAGGCAGTCAGAACCCGCATAAACAAAGTGGAAAAGCGCAGCTCTGAGCTCAAACAGCAGATCAAACACGCAAAAACACTCACGGAAATCAAGGCTTCGCTTACCGAGGCCATTGCCAACCCAGCGCGACCTGCTACTCTGGACAAAATTATGGAGATCAATGATCTCATTGACACCGCCACCTCGGTGCTCAACACGCTGTCGGGGATCAATGCCAACTTAGCTCGCATCAATAATGCTCTTGACAAGCAGGGTTGACCGTGCTTGCAGCTATACTCAATATTTCGTCATTGTATTATTATACACTTATTAGGCATCCTCACCAACCAACGCCATGATCATTCTGTACAAGTAGAAGAAGAACATCAACAAGTGGAACCCCAACTTGAGGAACGACTCCCGCTTGTGCTTGGACAACGTTCTGAAGATCTCCGTGGCGTCCAAGAGATGCTCCTTGTTCATGATCTTGCGCACATTGTAGGCCAACACCGGCAAGTTAAGCAAGAACGGGAACCAGTACCCGTTCACCAAAAACAAAATGGCAAGGAAACCCTGCAACCCAGCCTCGGGAATGATGTAAGGATTCAAGCGATGGCAGATCTCCAATGGGTTGATGTAGTCGCACTCGAGGTCCAGTAGCATAATCAAGTAGTAGACATGACTGAACAAATTGATCGCATTGATCACCACAGCAAAAATGAATAACCAACTCTCCCCGGTCATGATGGATAGGTTGATTTGGTAGCGTAGCTATCGAATTAAACTCTTGTGGACGACAAAAAAATGCAATGCGGCTGTATGTGCAGGCGGTTATCGCCGCCACCCCGAAGCCAGCAGTGGTTTGATGACTGCTGATGCGATCCGGAGATGGCAGGGTTGGTGTCGATCTGACGGAGTTTGATTTTGATTTCTACGTGCCATGGAGCGAGACTAGTTTCGAATGGCAATTTAGTACTCATCAGATTTTGTTGATAGCTGCGGAAATCGATGCACCCTCTTTACGATTTGTGGATTGCCACACCTTTTAGACACCGGGCAATCGAGGGCCCACGCAATTGCGTGGCTAAAACGTCTAAACATCTAGTAAACCTTGAGCACTCGCTAACATTTCAATTGCTCCGAGAACAATCTGCTAATTATTTTAAACTATAGAGTGGTTGCACGATTCTTTTGCTACTCCGTGCTGCTACCAGACTCCTCTATGCATGTCCACAACAAATCAAAAACCTTCACCTGCTGGTGTAATGAGTACTCCCCCAAGGGAAACCAGTCGGCGCGACCAAACACCACGAGACGTTGGCGCTTGTGCATACGCAACACATGTAGAGGGTGCTTTTCGTCACTACGGTCGTAGACGACCCCCTGTACCCAGTCTCCTAACTGGATCACGGTTCCCTGGTAGCGACCATCCCGCTCGGTGATCTTCATCACTTGCACCCTATACGACGGCGACGTTGACGTGGCAACCACCTCGTGATCGGGCTGGTGTCGCGTGGGGTCTAGAGATCGCCAAATTTCAACGTAGTCTTGCACTTTACCCGTTGCCGGGTTCATCATCGAACCTGTCTCCTGGCGATCGTTGCTGTCGGGTATGGCCTCAAAGTGCCCGATATCTGCGGACGGGTCGGTGCCATTGGCAATTGCCTGGGAGTCAATTTCATGTTCAAAAGCAATTGAGTCTCCCTGCGGCTTCTCCACCCCGGTGATTACCCATTCGAACACTTCCGTGTACGGATCATCCAATAGCGCCGTCAACGGATAGTGGTTCCGGTGCACCCGCACGTCAACAAAATGATTGTCGGGCGACGTAAACACCATCGTGCTAGTTGATTCAGACGCCACCTCCGGCGGCCACTGGATCGAGACTCGGGTTGAAAGCGTCATGGTGTATTGTGGGGTATAAAGTGGGTTACTGTCCTGTACCTAAGCTATTTCCTTTTCTATCCGCAGAAACTCTTCGAGGTAGGCAGCGCGACGCTCGCGCGACACTTTGTTGCCGTCCATTTTGTGCAATTGCCAGAAGTAGGCAATCATGTACAACTCGTAGTTGTGGCGGCGCATCTGCTTGTTCAGTTTGGTGACGAACTCGGCGTCGCGTTGCGCCCAGTCGGCGTCGCCCTCGCGGTTTACCGAGTCGTAGTGGATCACGAAGGTGTCGATGTCGTCAGCCAGCTGCAAAGGAATCATCGTGGACCGGGCGCCGCGGGCGATTTCGTCGGGCGAGAAAACGTAGGGGTAGATGTCGACGGTGCATGGGTTGAGCCGCACGTCCACCACTTGCAAGGTGTCACGGGCTCCGGCGAGGCCCTGGGTCACCAAGTTGATCTTGCGCAAGTCGTTGGACACCAAGAACACCTTGCGCAAGTTCTGCAACTTCAGCAACCCGCTGATGTCGTGCAACCGGTTGAAGTTGAGGTTGAGCACCCGCACGTTGGGGAACATGAACGCGAACTCGCGGGGGATCTTGGTCAAGTTCATGGCGCTGAGCACCAACCGGTTCAAGTTCTTGAACGAGTTGGGCTGCACCTGGGTGAACAGGTTGCGGCAGTACATTGTCAAGTCGAACCCGTGGTTGCCGCTGACGTCGAGGGTGCGGACGTCGCGCGCGCCCTGGACCACCAGGGTGATGATGTTGGGGTTGGGCTGGCTCTTGATCAGCAACTCCTCCATCACCTTGAGGCGGTGGAAGTCACACACCCCGAGGTTGTTGCCGTCGATGCGGAGCACCCGGAGGTAGGGGTAGAGCTGCAAGTTGAGGCGGCGGATGTCGTTGAACTTGAGTTCGAGTTTCTTGAGGTTGATGTGCTTGGTGTGGCAGGTGATGTGGGTCAACGAGTTGTCGTTCAAGTTGAGACAGGTCAACGCCGGCGCCGAGTCGATCGCGGTGACGGTGGTGAGCTTGTTGTGCAGCAAGTTGAGCTTGCTGAGGTTGAGCAAGCTGAACTTGGACAAGTCAAGGCTGCCCGCGAGCTTGTTGTGCGAGCAGTCGAGCTCCACGAGGTTGTGCAACCCCTCGAGCCCCTTGAGCGACGAGATGCGGTTGTTCAGCACCTTCACCACCAGCAACGCGTCGTTGGTGACCAACCCCGTCAAGTTGACGAGCGAGTTGCGCGCCAACACGAGCTTGGTGAGTTTCTGGAACTGGGCAAAGCTGGTGAGGTTGTCGATGTCGTTCTCCAGCACGTCGAGCTCGGCGACCCCCGGGTTGAGCCCGTCCAAGTACTTGAGGTGGTTCTTCAGCAAGTTGACCGAGCGGAGCCGCGGCAAGATCCGGGCTAGGTCCTTGACGTTGTCGAGCAGGCACCCGCGCAAGTTGATGGCGTCCACCGCCTGCCACTCGTCGACGTCGCTGGCGGCCAACACGTCGGTCACCACCGCGATGAGCCGCTTCATCGACTGGGTGAACAGCACGTCCTGGAGCTGCGACACCTGGGTCACCTCGCCCCCGTACACCGACCGCACCGCGTCGTTGTCGTCGTCGTCGGGGAAGTTGGCAAACAGCACCTCGCGGTGGCTGCGGGCGCGCGGCTTCTTCATCGCCAGCGGCTTGGAGATGGCGGTGGACTCGGTGTCGGTCAACAAGTCGTCGAACCCGTCCAACACCGTCTCCTGGTCGAGCGCGCGCACCCAGTGGCCCAGGTGGGAGTCAAACACCATCTCGCCACTGACGAGCGGGTAGTTGCTGTCGGGGCGGATGTGCCCGCGGTCCACCTTCAGCGCCCGCGACAAGTCGAGCTCGCTGCGGCCGTTGTTGTCGTTGAGCGGGCGGAGGCGGAGCTGGGACGCGCGCTTGAACTTGATCATCTGGTCGATCGACCGGTACTTGGCGGGGGTGATCTCCAGCGCCATGGTGTCGTCGATGTTGGTGCCGCTCGACACCCGCGACCGCTCGGCCACCGCGTCCTTCAACCGCGCGTTCTCGGCCACGAGCCCCTCGATCTGCTCCGCGAGCTGCGCCGGCTTGATCTCGCTGATCATCGTCTCCAAGTCCTGGACCCGCTGGCGGAGGTGCTGCTTCGACGCGTCCGACACCTCGCTGGCGAGCGCCAGGTGGTCGTCCGCGGGCTCGTCGGGGATCTCGAGGTCGGTGACGTCACCGGTGTCGTAGTCGTCCTCGGTGTACTCGCTGCCCTCCTCGGTGATCCGCTGGAGCCCCGAGTCCGGCTCGTACTCGGTGTACTCGTCGTCGTGCTTCGACACGCTCATGTTGTTGACCATGTCCATGGTGTGTCCGCCCGGGTGCTGCATGTCGAACTCGTCGTCGTCGTACCCCAGGGTGTACTGCAGGCTCTCGTCGTCGTCGGTGGCGACGCCGCCGCCGATCTTGCTCACCTTGGGCGTCAGGGTGGCGGTGGTCATCAGGGTGCTGATCGACGCGTGCACCTCGTGGCGGTCCTTGAACCCCTGGCCCTTGATTTTTGAGTAGATGCTGTCGCCGCGCTGTTTGTATTCGTCGGCCTTGCTGACGACCACCGCGGGCGCTGGAGCCGTTGCCAGAGCTGATGGAGCCAGCGACGCCGCTGCTGGAGCTGCTGGAGCCAGCGAAGCCGCTGCTTGAGCCACTGAAGCCAGTGCCAGAGCTGCTGGAGCCGCCAGACTCGCCATCGCCGCCAGACCCGCTTCTGGAGCCACCAGACTCGCTGGCATCGCCACATTCGCCAGCACCGCCACACCCGCCAGCACCGGTCGGCTGCTCTGGAAGTCCTGGCACACCTTGTTGAGCTTCTCGCGGGTGTAGGTGTCGTACTCGCGGTACAACTTGAGCGGCGACAGCGGCGCCTGCACAGGAAACTTGAAGCTGGTGGGCGCCGGGTTCAGCGGGCGCTCGTTGTCGGAGGTCATCGTCGACAGCATCAGCATGTCGTCGGCCAGGTCGTGCTCGTCGGGGTCGGCGTCGCGCGACTTGTCGGCAAAGATGCTCTTGATTTTCCCGTGCTGGTGCTCCTTGAAGTTCTCGTTGACCCGTTTCCACGCGGGCGTCTCCTGGACGCCCAGGTTGTGGATCATCGTGGCCGTGGCGCCGGCGCCAAAACTGAAGTTCATTGTCGGAGGCTGCGACGTGGTGGTTTCCCACCGCTCGTTGAGCTCGGGCGGGTACAACGGCGTGTCGGTGGGCTCGGTGGCGGGTGGCGGGGTTTGTGCTCGCACCGGCGAGTTGCGGCGGGCGGGCGAGCCGAGCTGGGTGCCTGCCTGCGGCGCCTCCGCTGTCTTGTGCCCGATCTCCTTTGTCTTCGCGTTGGGGTGGTGTTTGTGGTTGAAGGTGTTGGGAATCAGCGCGGGCGCCGCGACCACCAGGTCGTCGCCAACAAAGTCGTCGTTCGGGCGGTACTTGAGCTTGCTCTGGTACAGCTCGGCCTCGCGCGGGTCGGTGCTGGCGGTGCTGGAGTCTGGGTCCCGCAAGTGGGCCGCGCCCTCGGTCACCGGCGGCGGGAACGCGATGGGGTGCTCGTCGTCGAGTTCGCCGCCGCCGCGCCCGCCCAGCGACACGTGCGGGGTGCTCTTGATGAACTGCTGGATGTTGGCGTCTGTGGAGCCCGTGCTGTGGCCGCCTCGCGGGTGATCCATCCTACCAGTGTTTGTTGATGTTTGGATTTTTTCCGCGCGTTTCACGCGACCAGATTGGGAACGGGTGGACGGGGGACCAGCCGTGCCACCGAACCGCGGCCACCGCCAGCGTGCCGCTGCGAAACGCCACGCCCGCAATGGCTGCGGCGGCGTGGACACGCACCGTGCACGTGTTTCGTGCGCTGGGGTGTCTGCGGACGGGCAGCGGCGTACGTGTAGCCTGCCGAAAACGGTTACTGTAGGTGGAGTAAATGCACCGCGTAGACACGACACTCAACGCTACGAACACGCTATAAAAACCGTGGCGAATACCGTGGCCACCGTGGCTACCGTGGCAGTTACACCAATTGCCCGTGCCACCGCCGCCGGGCCCCCGCGAACCGCTTCTGTGGCTTGTTTCGGGCTGGACACCTCCCGCTACCGTTGCCGCGAGATCAGAACAATGGGGCCCCTGAGGCACCGATGGATCGCCCCCGCGCGCCACCGCGGCACGAGGCCGTTGCTACAGTCCCCCCACCGGCCGGACCACCGTTTCCGCCGCGTCCGAGCCCTCGCTTGCTACAATCGCCGCCCCCTTTGTCGGGATTGTTGCCCTGCCACCGCCCCTCACAGCCGCAGTGCGAAAAAAAATAGTGTGTTACAACCAGTGAACGTTCCCCACCTGTCTCGAGATACCCCAGTCCATTGCGTCAGCTTACCGAGCCCGAGAAGCTGTACGAGTGTTGTTTTTGTACTTCCTAATCCGTTTCCCCCCCCTGTTTGCATAGCATGTCGCTCCCCGTGCCCGACGAAGACACCCTCAGCACCACAAGCAAGGACTCGTCGAACCCGAGCGGCGGGCCCGCTGACACAACGCCGGTGCCCAAGGCCACCGTCAACCCCAGCATAGCCACCACCTCCAACACCGCATCCCACCAGCACCAGCAGGAGCAAGAAATGTTGCAGAGCTACGCGGTGCCCAACCCCCCCGTGCTGACCCAGCAGCTGCTGATGGCAGCGGAAAAAGAGCTGGGATACCACGGCGACCCCCCTCGCACCCTCTGGATGGGCGACTTGGACCCGTGGTTGGACGAAAGCGGCATCATCGACTTGTGGTGGCAGGTGCTCGGCAAACGGGTGTTTGTCAAGATCATCAAGCCCAAGATCGCCGCGAAAAACGACACCTACCAGGGGTTGCTGCACTCGGGCTACTGCTTTGTCGAGTTTGAGCTGTTTGAAGACGCCCAGCACGCGCTCACGTTGAATGGCCAGTTGTTGCCCGACATGGCGATGCCGTCGCAGCAAAACTTCCCCAACAACCCCGACAACCAGAAAAAGTACTTTCGGTTGAACTGGGCGCTGGGGGCCACGTTGCTGGCGCCCATCATCCAGCTGCCCGAGTACCTGTTGTTTGTAGGCGACTTGCTGGCACTGACCACCGAGGCCCACTTGTTGGCGCTTTTCCAAAAGAGCTTCCCGGTGCTGATCAAAACCGTGCGCGTCATGACCGACCCGGTGCTGGGCAAGCTGCGGTGCTTTGGCTTTGTGCGGTTCACCGACGAGGCCGAGCGCCAGCGCGCGCTCGTGGAGATGAACGGGGTGTGGTTTGGCGGGCGCCCGTTGCGGGTGGCGTTGGCAACCCCCCGCAACCAGGTGAAGCCGCCGCCGCCGCCCGGGGTGCCACCGCACCTCCGCACCAACGGACGCGGCCTCGCCACCCCGCGCCACGACTTCCGCCCCGCGTACGACCTGCCCGAGATGCTCTACAACTACGGGTACTCGGCGCCGTCGTACATGGAGCCCAAGCCGCTGCCGCAGGGCCAGCCGTTCGCCGACCCCAACAACACCACGGTGTTTGTCGGCGGGTTGTCGCTGGACGTGACCGAGCCCACGTTGTTCACGCTTTTCCTGCCCTACGGCACCATCCAGCAGGTCAAGATCCCTGCCGGCAAGAACTGCGGGTTCATCAAGTACCTGACGCGCGAGGAGGCCGAGGAGGCCATCGGACGCATGCAGGGGTTCATCATCGGCGGCAACCGCGTGCGGTTGTCGTGGGGCCGGGTGCTGATGAACAACAAAAAGTTCCAGCACCAGCAGCACCAGGTGGCGCAGGCGGCGCAGATCCAGGCGGCGGCGGCGCTTCTGATGGGGATGGACCCCGCGGCAGCCATTGCCGCTGCTGCTGCCGCTGCTGGTGGCTACCCGCCGCCCCACATGGCGATGTCGCATCCGATGGGCGGGCCGTCGTACCCCAGCCAGCCCCACTACATGCACGACCCGGGTGCTGGGTCGATGTACGGCCTGTTTCGAGACAAACCCATGGGGGAGTTTGGCTTAGACGATTCATCCTTGATCCACCAGATGGGGTCAATGCATTTGTCTGACGATCCTTACATTGCTATGGGCCAGCAACACCCCAATTTGTACATGCTGCCTGGCCCGTCGACCCGTCGAGACAAACGAGACCGCAAGTAGACGATATAATAAATACACTTTGTTTTAGAGGGTAGTGAGTAGGTTGTGTGGTATTGCTACTGGTGGGAGATGGGTAAAAGTGGTGAAGTTGGTGAAGTTGGTGGGAAAGTTGGGTGAAGTTGGGTGAAGTTGGGTGAAGTTGGGTGATGGTAGCACGTGGTGTCAGGAACAACGCGCTGGGTGGTGGTACAGGAGAAAGAATATTGAAAGAAGGGGTGGATGGTACACAACAACGTCTGTGTAGTCTACAACACGGGTCGCTTTGTTTCTACGATCTTCTCCAATTATCCTCCTTTTTACCAAACCATCCTCCAATTTACCAAATACTTGCAAAACCAACACAATGAAGTGCCACCACGGCGCATCGACCTACAACAACCTGCTTCGCAACAGTGACACCAGCAGTGCCACCAGCACTTCTACCCAGCACTGCTACGCAGCACCGACTTCTCTACATTCTATCTCTTAAAACATAATATTCCAACTATAAATTCCCAAAACATAAATCATTACGAGCCCCTTAGGATCTCTCACCTCTCAATCTTCTAGCCAACTGGATGTCCTTCTTCTGGATGGTGACTCTCTTGGCGTGGATAGCACACAAGTTGGTGTCCTCAAACAACGACACCAAGTAGGCCTCAACGGCTTCCTGAAGAGCACCAATAGCAGACGACTGGAATCTCAAGTCGGACTTGAAGTCCTGGGCAATCTCACGCACCAATCTCTGGAAGGGCAACTTTCTGATCAAAAGCTCGGTCGACTTCTGGAATCTTCTGATTTCTCTCAAGGCAACGGTACCGGGTTTGTATCTGTGGGGCTTCTTGACACCACCAGAAACGGGGGCCGACTTACGGGCAGCCTTGGAGGCCAACTGCTTTCTGGGGGCCTTACCACCGGTGGACTTTCTCGCGGTTTGCTTCGTACGAGCCATTTGTAATAAAGTGTGTTAGGTGGAAAAAATTTACGTCGATGCGGATTAAGGGTTATATATGAGGAAAAGGGATGACCCGAAAAAGTGAGGTGAGAAGCGCCACTGCCACGTCCGCCCGGCAATGCGAAAAAATCTAGCACTACTGATTTCCGCCACTTAACTATGGGCAATTCTTTGAGCCAGTGCGCACAAGTCGTGCGCGCACCAAACAGGGGATCTCACCTCCCTTTCTGTTAAATGACTGCATGAAATGCAGGACTTGCCGAACCTGTGTGGGGCCGCTAACTAGTGTGGGTGGGGAAGGGTGTCAAGGTGTCGAAACAAAAATGACGCTACTGGCGAATCAGACTCGCATCGGTATTCAGTTTCAATTTCGAATTGTATAGTTTCTCTGGTTTCTCTGGTTTCACTGTTTCTCTGCTTCTCTTTCTCTGCTTCTCTTTCTCTGTTTCTCTGTTTCTCTTTCTCTGTTTCTCATAATTACTCCGGTCTATATCTTTTATGTTCTATTGGATACATAATGCATTTGTGCTCGAGGTCGAGCGATGAACGTCGACGCTTAGTTTCTCCACCACATTCTCGTGATCTTGTGCTTCATCATCTTCTTCTGCAACTGGAAAACACCGTACATCAAGGCCTCGGCGGTGGGGGGGCAACCAGGCACATAGACGTCAACAGGAACAATTCTGTCGCAGCCTCTAACCACCGAGTACGAGTAGTGGTAGTAACCACCACCGTTGGCGCACGAGCCCATGGAGATGACCCATCTGGGCTCGGGCATCTGGTCGTACACCTGTCTCAAAGCCGGGGCCATCTTGTTGGTGACGGTACCAGCAACAATCATAATATCAGACTGACGGGGCGAAGCTCTGAAAATAATCCCCAATCTGTCCTGGTCGTATCTGGGAGTCGACACATGCATCATCTCGACGGCACAGCACGCCAAACCAAAAGTGACGGGCCAGAACGACGACTTCCGCGCCCAGTTGGCAATGGTATCGAGCGAGGTCAACGCGTAGTCCAAGGGCGACTCGTTGGGCTTTTGTGAGAGCAACGTCATGTCCGTTGGCAACTGTTGAGGAGTCAAGTCCTTGGACGAAACATGACGAATGGCCTGGATGCCAACGCTCCGAGTGAACGGCTGGGCGCGGCCCACGCTAACCAATCTTCTAGCCAACATCGATGAAGTTTGTCTCGAAGAATGCGTTATGATTAGTATTTTTTTCAAGAGAGTCCTCATTGGTGCGTTTTTCGGGGGGTTGTGTGCACGCCAGACGAAAGGCTGGTGCTGCACGCGACGGCAACCCCCGACCCCTGGACGGCAAGCGGCGTGTTTACTGGCACTGATGCAACGTGTATTGAGTATATGCTTACTGGACAATGTCCTCGACGTACTGGCGGATGCGGTCCATGATTTCCTTTTTGACCTGCTCGGGCACCAAGTCCTCCGCCTTCGGCTTCACCAGCTGGTAGAGCTCGTTGAAGTTGGCGTCCTGCTTCTGGGTCAACTCGGCTTTGGCGAGATCGGACACCTCGTCGAACCACCCCGACTTGTAGAGCGACACCTTGAGCTGTTTGTTGATGGCATCGTAGTTTCCCAGACTCACCAAGTGGCTCTGGATCTGGCTCTTGACTTGATCCAATTCGGAGGTCATGCTCACAGGGAAAAGAGGCAGCAGCAGCGACGTGTGGGGTCCCAGGCGGCCGTTTCGGAGAGCTGTTTGATCGCAACCGATTTGGTCGCAGCCGCGTGCAGGCAGGATCAGGTACGGGCACGGGATACAAAGGTGTAGCTACGAGTAGTGTGTGAAAACGTGGGTGGGGCCAGTTGGCGTGGTGTGTGGGTGGTGTCAACTTGGCTGGGCACTTCGCCCCTGACATCTGAAATTGCTTGCTTTGACAGGGCTGCCTAAGCACATACCGGTTAGTGCATACGCAGGTGGGCAGTTACTACCATTTATGCGAACAAACCTACTCAAACAAATCACTCGTATGGCCTCGACTCGACCCAACCCTCGCGCAGCCCGCGTGACCAACGTCACCCCCATGGACCAGGGCAAATGGATCCAGACCCGTCGCATTGACTACAAGGACGCCGTCGGCGGCGACCGGGTGTGGGAGATGGCGGTTCGGACCACCCGGGGCGAGACCGGGGTGGATGCGGTGCTGATTTGCAGTGTGCTCAAGGGCAAGGGTGCTCCCCAGATTGTGTTGGTGCGCCAGTTCCGTCCGCCGGCCAATGCGTGTATGATTGAGATGCCGGCCGGGTTGGTGGACCCCAAGGAGCCTGTGGAGAAGACGGCGGTGCGCGAGCTCTTGGAGGAGACCGGGTACCACGGCACGTGCACCCGGACCACCCCTGTGATGTACAGCGACCCTGGGTTGAGCAATGCCAACATGGTGATGGCGTATGTGGATGTGGACCTTACCGACCCGCGCAACGAGGCTCCGCAGCAGCAATTGGACGACGGCGAGTACATCGAGGTGTTTACGGTGCCGGTGGCGCTGTTGCGCCAGGAGTTGGACCAGTTGAAGGAGCAGGGGGACGAGATCGACTCGAGATTGTACCACTTTGCCGCGGGGATCGAGTTTGCCGGGCAGATGTGAATGAGGCCTGTTAGAATGTTAGACAGAATGTTAGAATGTTAGACAGAGTTAGACAGTTAGACAGAATGATTACGCAATGAATGATACGCAATGAATGATACGCAATGAATGATTACGAATGATGATAAGAATGGATAGCTTGGTGCACATGTATAATAAGCCATCTGGAGAAAGCAAAACATACAGGAATGAAACAAGCAGAACACAAGGGCAAGCCGAAACGGCACCGATGAACCGTACCATCACCACTACATCGCCACCCCACCAAACCACCACACACCGTATTGGCACTAGATCGTCAGACCCTTTTCTCTACCATCGCACTAAGCACCTCACTATCACAGTGCGAATCAGCTCACGCAGGCCACTACCCACCACCACCACCCCATAAAACCACAACCAACACCACTACAAACACTACACTCTACCCACACCCTCTACCATACACACCCATTTTTCTTTCCCTCGCATCCACCACACCTCGCCCGTTCGGTGCATGTGCGCAAACCCGCATACATTCGCCGCCCCGCAAAAAGCTCCGCCATGTCTACGTGCTGCTTCTGTCTCGGAGGCGACACAGAGATCCCAGCTTTCGGCTCGATCAAGGATGCGGAGGACTTGATCACCCCGTGCCAGCAGTGCCTGCTCGTGTGCCACCGCAAGTGTCTCTTGGAGTGGTTCAACTCGCTCCCCACCGACAAAATCAAGGTGGTGGACGTGAAGCTGGTGGCCGACGGCACGGTAGCCACCCACCAGGACTTGCATATCGGCACGGCGCCCGCGGCCCTGCGGCTCGACATCACCATAGACGCCCTGACGCTTCTGAACTGGGTGTCCGGGCTCTCGCGGTTCACCACCGACATCGACGAGTTGGACGACTCGGACGAAGAAATCCCGCCGTACCGCGAGGCCCTGCCGCAGGTGCCGCCGCGCACGCCGCTGTCGTCGCTCCTGATGGTGTTTTTGATCACCCAGTGCCCCCAGTGCAAGAGCGACATTGTGTTTACGCTCCGGCGGCTGCCGTGGTTGCAGGCGGCGCAGCTGATGCGGGTGGCGGCCACACGGTTCATCCAGTACCTGGCGTTGTTTCTCGGGTTCACCCTGGCCGTCACCGGCGTCGTCACCATGGGGTACGTCGGGCTCACCTCGTGCGGGCTCAAGATGATGGAGAGCGTGGTGCCCAGCTCGTTGTTGGTGGGGTTGCTCACCCGGGCACTGCCGCGCCGGCGCGGCGACCCGCTCGGGCAGTGGGCCCAGTTGATCCGCGGCGGCACCCCCAACACCGGCATCGACCTGTTGGAGCAGGCGATGTTGGAGGGCCTCGTGGACCCGCTCAAGTTCTCGCGCATCCCCGTGCTCCCGGTGGTGTTGTACCGCATGCGGCTGCTGTCGCTCATGCTGTGCTTGTTTGGCAACGGCTTCGACAACCCGGCGCCGTGGCAGGCGTTGTTTGGCGAGGTGATGGTGCTGGGGTACTTGCTGCTGTTGGGCGACCACGAGCTCTTGCGCGGGGTGTGGGCCAACGTGGCTCGCATGGTGCGCGACCCGGCCCACGCCCGGCTCGGCGACGTGTTGCGCGGGATCAACTTGTGGAAGACCACCAACATGTTGCTGATGATGGTGCCTGCGCGGTGGGTGTACGACGCGGTGCACCGGCTCACCATCAACCGGGTGTACTTTGGGCTCACCCTCCGGGTGCGTCCGCGTGACATCACCAACCTGATGTCGACGAGCGACGCCGAGCGTCTCGAGCAGATCAACGGCCAGTTGGGCGAGCTCGCGTCGCACTACCACCAGTTGCACAAGCAGGTGGTGGCGGAGGCGCCGCGGTGGCGGTGGGCTCCGCACGCGGTCACCGCGCGGGCCACGGTGATGGCCCGGCTTGTGCGGCGCGGGTTTTACCAGCGGTGGCTCCAGTTGAAGGCGGCGGAGGCGTACTGCCTGCTCAAGGCGACGCTCCACTACGACTACTCGCGCAAGTTTGCCCAGTCGCTGGCGTCGCTCCGGTGGATCAGCACGCTTGTGTGGCCGTACGTGAGCTCCAAGGTGGGCGCCGCGGTGTTCGAGGTGCTCGTGCGGTGGATGGGCCCGCGCGTGGCCCACAACAAGCTCGGGTTGCTCGCCAACATCATCGGGTTGTTTGCGGTGGTCGCCGCCAAGGACGTGGTGGCGCTCGTGGTCAACTGGCACAAGGCCAACCAGTTGCTGAACTTGGCGGTGGTGACCCGCGACCGGGTGCCCGACGCGCCCGCCACCGTGGCCGACCACGACCTTGTCGGGTTTCCCGGGCGGTTTGTCAATTAGGAAATAGTACAAATTGTTACAAAGCTAAACACTATAAAAATCACTCGTCGTCGTAGTTTTCGTCCTCGTCCACCTTGCGCATGGGCGGCTCGACGGGTTCCTGCTTGGCGGGCTCGTCGTCGTCCTCGGGCTTGGCCAGCGCGGCCTTGGCGTCCGGGGTGCCGCCGTTGGCCACGGGGGCTGCGGGCTGGACGGGCGGGGTGGGCGACACCGACGGCTGCTCGGTGGGCTGAGGTTGGGTGGGAGGCTGAGGCTGGGCTGGAGGCTGCTGGGCTGGTGGCTGAGACTGGGCCGGAGCAGGAGCAGGAGCAGGAGCAGCAGGAGCCGCAGCGGCAGGAGTACCTGAAACACCAGCACCAGAAGCACCACCAGCGGGAACACCAGGAGCACCACCAGTAGAAGCACCAGGAGCACCGGGAGTACCAGAACCAGCAGCACCAGCACCACCAGGAGCACCAGAACCAGACGCCACACCCGCTGCACCTGCCACACCCGCGTTCTCACCCGCGGGCGACGGCTGCTTGGGCACGGGCGACGCCTCCTGCGCCGCAGCCGCGTTCATGAGCGAGCTCAACGAGTTGGTGGGCGGCGCCGGAGACGCCTGCACCGACGGCGCGGGCTTCTTGGCCACCTTGTCGTCGGACTTGTCCTCCAAGTCGCGCTTGGGCGCGGGCGGCGCCGGCGGGAGCGGCTGGGTGGGCGCCTGCTCGGGCTTCAGGAGCTCGGGCAACTTGTGCTGCTCGGGCTTGGCGGGCGCGCCCTGGGCCATCTGGTGGGCCAACGGCGGCGGCAACTGGCCCAGCTGCTGCGGCTGCGGGAGGCCGTGGTCCTGGTGGTGGCCGTGCGGCGGCTGGTGCGGCGGCTGCTGCGGCTGCGGCGGTTGCTGGTGCTGCGGTGGCTGTTGTTGCGGGTGCGGTGGTTGTTGCAGCGGCTGCGGCAAGTGGCCCTGGTGCGGTGGAGCCGCGGCCGGTGCTGCTGGCGGCGGGAACTGCGGCGCGTGCTGCGGTGCCATTGGTGGCTGCTGCTGCGGGCCGCCCTGCTGCTGGTTGCTCTCCAACACCATGCCCTGGGGCAACTTGGGCTGCTGCAGCACGGGCGGCGGCTGCGGCGGGTGGGTGTTGCCCTCCTGCTGGTACTTGATGAGCTGTTCCAACCGGGCCTTGATGTGGGGGTTGCCCGGGTCCAAGCGCTCGGCCTGGGTGTAGGCGTCGAGCGCGTCGGAGATCTGGTTGTTGCAGGTTTCGTAGAGGGTGCCCAAGTCGTACCACACCTCCGAGATGTAGGGGTTGAGCCGGATGGCGCGGGTGTAGGCGTCGAGCGCGTCGCGGTACTGCAGGATCTGGTAGTACAACACGCCGATCGAGCACCAGAACGTCGGGTTGCGCAGGTCGCGGTTGACCGCCTGCTGGAACGCCTCGTAGGCGGCGTTGAAGTCGCCGCGGATCATGTGCACCCGCCCGAGGTAGTACCACAGGTGGGCGTCCAGCAGGTCGATGTCGAGCAGCTGGTTGAGGTACTGCAACGCCACGTTGAGGTCCTGGGTGAACGGCTGGCCCTGCTGGTCGGGGCCCGGCTGGGCCTCTGCCTGCGAGTACAAGCACCCCAACTGCTGCAACACCTTGGCGTGCTGCGGGTTCACCTGCAACACCTTTTCGTACGCCTCCTTGGCGCCGTTCCAGTCCTTCTGCTGCTCGAGCACCAGCCCGATCTGGAACCACACGTCGGGCTGGGTCAACGGGTACGGCGGGTTGTTCAAGATGTACTGGAAGCACTCGAGCGCCAGCTGCAACTTGCCCTGGTGCTTGTAGATAATGCCGAGGCGGAAGTAGATTTCGTTCAGCTTGTCAAAGTTGGGGTCGAGCTCGAGCACCCGCACAAACGCCTCCTCCGCGTAGTCCAACAGCCCGTACCGGTCGTACAAAATGCCGATGCCGTGCCACAACTTGGGCACGTTGGGGTTGTCCAAGTAGTGCAACGCGCGCTGGTAGGCGGCGTACGCGCGCGGCAAGTCGTCGAGCATGAGGTAGCAGTGGCCGAGAAGGCCCCACGTCTCGCCGTTCTCCTGGTTGAAGTTGAGCGCCTGCTCGTACAACTCGGCCGCCTTGAAAAACACGTCCTTCAGCCGGTAGATGTTGGCCAACTTGACAATCACCTCGAAGTTGTTGGGGGCGTGGCGCAACGCCAGGTCGAACGCCAGGATCGCCCGGTCCAAGTCGCCAATCAGCTCCGCCAACACCCCAATCGCCACCCACGTCAGCGCGGTGGTTTCCAGCAACACCAGGGCCGTCAGCAGCATCGGCGGGCGCGGCTGCGGCGGCTGTTGCTGGGGCATCGCGGGCTGCGGTGCCTGTTGGATCGGATGGTTGTACATGTTTCCGTTCGCTTTTAGCATGGTGTAAAAAACTGTTCGGTTAGGATTTTTTTTTCTTTGGCGCGACCTCGCGGGCTCGCTGGCCGGCGAATATTTACGAGTGGTGGGGCGGTGATGCGATGCGGTGGGCGCGGGCGGGAGCGGTGCCAGCGGCGGTTTGGCCGTGCTGGCGCGGTCGGGTGGGGGCCAATGCCTCGGGCCCGTGGTCGCGGCGGCGCTCGGGGCCCGGCTCGGTTGCGTCCGCGTGGTGACAAACACGGGGTGGGATTCGCACCCCCTGTTTGCATACGGCATAGACAAATTTTTTTGGAGGAGGCGCATGTGTTGCGAGCACGCACCTTCGGTACCCGCCAGGGCCACTAGCGGACGACCACCGGGGGGCAGCGGCCGAGACGGGCGCCGCCGGCGAGCAGCCGCACCCGACACGGGGCTCGCGCCGCCGCCGGGCCGGGCATTGGCCCATGGCGCGCGTGCACCTGCTACCGCCACCACCATCTCGGCCCACAAAATAATCGAGGAAAAGCAATGTGCCCAGACTTACATGACGTAAAGGCGCCGAAAAGCAATTTTAGCACGGGTCAAATGTCCATCATGAGGCGACGGCGCCTGATCCCCTCGCGTGTGCAGGCAGCCAGGAGGTAGCCACGTATCGCGTGGGGAAACGCGCCGGCAGCACCTGGCAACCGCCCCTTGTTGTTGCGGGGGTACTGGCGGGGTGACTCGAATCCATGCAATGCAATGTAGCCTGGACCCGTCTAACGGTGTCTACGATGGTGTCGAATGACGTGTTGATTGGTGGGGCGGTCTATAACTTGGCAAACCCGGTGTTGAACCCCAACATCTCGTTGATGCTTTTGTTCCAGTCGGTGCTGGTCTTGGCCACGCACCAGATGGCCCCCTCCTCGCTCAGCTCCACCACCACGTGATCCCCGGGCTCGAGGTCGCGGTGCTGCATCCCGTCCACCGCCAACTTGATGCGGTGGTTGCGGTTGCGCCGGCTCAGGAGCTGGAGCTTGATCCGCAGCGAGATCGGGAGCACCAACGGGCGGAACAGGAGCAGCCGCGGGCAGATCGGCGTGAGCTGGATGCACTTGACCGCGGGGTGGGCGATCGATCCCCCCGCACTTAGCAGGTAGGCCGTCAGCCCGGTGGGGGTGGCGGCGACGATGCCGTCGCCAATGGTGGTGGTGAAGAGCTCGTCGTCTACGTAGATGTCCACCGCGGTCAAGTTGGGCTGGTTGCCCCGGTGCACCGAGATGTCGTTCATCGCCATCGTCGTCAGCCGCTCGATCCGCACCCCGTTGCCGTCGCTGCGGCGCACGATCTCGCACAGCAACCGGTTGCGGTGCAACACCTTGGCTCGCAGCTCGTACACCATGGAGAAGGTGGGGGCGTACGCAGAAATGTCAAACGGGAGCAAAAACCCGAGGGTGCCCATGGAGAACGAAAGCACGGGGGGCACCAGGAGCGACGAAAAGAGGTTGACCGCGTGCAATATCGTGCCGTCGCCGCCGAGGGTGATGATCAAGTCGGCCTTGGCCTCGATCTCCTCCTTGGACCCCTCGTATATCACGAGCTTGTCGTCATAGGGCATCTTCTGGCGAAGCTCCTGGGCTACATCGTGGAGCACCATCACGTTGACCGCGGGGTACGTCTGGTGCAAGTGCTTCATCAACGCGATCATCGCCTCCAGCGCCTCGGGGGTGTGGGGCTTTTTCACCATGAACACGTTCAGAAGCGGCAGCCGCCAGATCATGTTGTGGAGCTTGGACAGGTGGCAGGGCACGTAGTCGGGCCGCCGCGCCTTGTTGAGGATGCTACATGGCTTGAACGACATGTTGCGCAATGGCACTCGAAACATCCACGGTGTTGCTGGTGATGACTCTTTTGGTGACTCGTCGTATCGCGGGCTGGCCCCGCGCTCGCAACCAGGACGTGCCATAGGGGTGGGGCGACATTGGGTGATTACGGTGGCGTCATACATAGGCGTTAATATAGTACATCAGCTAGCGTTAAGCTCATCGATCTCCATCTGCTCGTCGGCGGTGATCTCGATGTTTTTCTCCCCCGGGTCGCGGTCGTCCCCGTCGTAGAGCTCGCCCGCGGCCTCGATCTGGTTGTCGCGGGCAAACTGCGACCCGCCGCGGGTGTCTTTGGCCTCGGCCGAGTCCTCGTCCTCGTCACCCATGTCCTCGGGGTCGCGCGGCACCTCGTTCATCTGGACACTGGGGGCAAACTTGGTGTGTTCCAAGTTCTGGATGATGTTGGTCAAGATCTTGTTGAGGAACTCGGGCGAATTGGCGTTGTGCATGTTGGACGGCCGCACATCCAACTTGTAGTCGGGCCCGTAGTACTCAAAGTACTCGTTGTAGGGCAACTCCAGCGGCAACACCACGTTGTTCAACAACCCCAGCTCAAACGCCCAGGTGCGGGCCACGTTGCGCATGGTGTAGCCACCGCCGCCCACCACCATCATCGGAATGTTGAACAGCTTGACAAAGTTGACGCAGTTGGCGTGGCCCAGCATCAGCAAGTTGAAGCACCCCAACCGGTCCCCCAGCAACGAGTCGCCGCCACACTGCAACACGATTGCCAGCGGCTGGTACCAGTCGATGATGTGCGAGATAACCGGCTCAAAAATCAGTTTGTAGGTGGCGTCGTCGATCCCGTCGCGGAGGGGCACGTTGACGGCGTGGTACTTGCCCTTGCCGACGCCAATGTCCCGCAACTCGCCGGTGCCGGGGAAGAACTCGCCGTACTTGTGGAACGACGCCGTCATCACCCGGTCGGTGGTGTAGAACGCCTCCTCCACCCCGTCGCCGTGGTGGACGTCGATGTCGATGTACAACACCCGCGGGTGGTAGCGCAACAACTCGATGATGCCAAGGACAATGTCGTTCAAGTAGCAGAATCCCAGCGCCTCCAGCTTCTTGGCGTGGTGCAATCCTCCGGCGTAGTTGATGGCGATGTCGCACTTGCCCCGGTTCAACCGGGCAGCGCCCTCCATCAGCCCGCCACCGGAGATGCCACAGTACTCAAACAACCCGTCAAACACGGGGCAGTCGTCGCCCACGTTGAACTTGATCTGCTCCTTGGCAAACATGTCCAAGTTGTCGGGGGTCACCCGCAGTAAAAAGTCGACGTACTCGTCGGTGTGGAACTGGCACATTTCCTGCTTGGTGGCGGGTTTGGCGCGGTAGATCTCCATCTTCTTGTAGAGCCCGTAGTTCATGATCAACAGATGTGCCATTCTGATCCGGTGGGGCTTCATCGGGTGGCCGGCACCGTAGGCGTAGTTGCCGACGTCGGCATCGTAAAAGTAGGCAATGCGCTTCTTTTGGGTGGGGTCCACCGTTAACTCGTCAAACGGGAGTTGCACGTACATGCTCTCGGGGCACACAGGCTAGAGCAAGGTCAGTTGGAGTACAAACGACGCGATGGGGGTGTGCGGACACTTTGTGAGTGTTATTTTTCGAGTGGAAATTTGACGCATATGCGCAAAACTGGGGACCAAGTGGAGTGGTAGGCTAGGGAGAGCAAACTATTAGTTAGGGGAGAATGGTTATTAGTTTGTGATGGTTTTGATGGTTCCTCAGTGAAAAAGGCCGTATGCGTTAAAAAACGTGCATCGTAGTAGCTACACTAGGCACATTACGGGTCAACGGTGTATATCCGATGTTCCTTTTGGACTCAGTAATACTTCATAAACCAGTGTACCCAATCTTATTCTATCTATACACCTAACCAGGTCCCATTATTATCCCCTGTTAAACCTCGACGCCAGCGCCACTCGGTTGCTCCCGCTGCTGCTGGCGGTTCTTACGATAGTCCAACAACTGCTGGTTGAGCTGGTCCTGGATCTGCGCGTTGTGCAACCATTTCTCGTAGATCTCGGGGTTCACCTCGAAACTGATCCCGTTGCGGTAACGCGCGTGCACCAGCTTGACGCCCACGGCGAGGGGGAACACCCACTGCCACCAGCGGTCGCCCATGACCTCGGCCCAGTTGCGACGCCACCCCAAGTCGTAGATGTTGCCAATGCTCTTTTTCTTGCCCCGAGTGTCAAACTCGTACTGGAACTCGCCCAGGTACCCGGTGCGGTCGTCCTGAAACTCCACCGTGGACCGGGCCTGGAGAACCAAGTACACCAGGAACGCCCAGAAACAGGTGAGACAGAAGCCAAAGGCAAATGACACAACCAAGAGGATCACCATCCCAATGGAGAAAAACTCGTCCTGGTACCGCTCGCTGGCAAAGAAGCGGTAGACAAACACCGAGCAAATGCTACAGCAGTACCACGCATACACAGCAATGTAGCCAAGAATCTGGACAAAGTATTTGTGGTTGAAGTAACCAATGCAACAGGTGAACCAGGGACAGTAGTGGTCCATCTTGAGAATGCAGCGACCAGACGCCAGACAGTGGTGGGTGCGGTCGGGTTTCCAGCAGCTACACTTTTTGCAGTAGCGGTACTGGCCGTTGCGAACGGTTTTAAGCTCCATGATGTCGAGGGGAGGCTCCAAAGCGCTGACATCGAGCTCGTCGCTCAAGGGGTTGGCCAGCGCCGGATAAGCAATTCGAAGCTCGGGATAGTCGAGGGGCGAGCCGGGCCCCACGGTGACAATCAAGTAGTAGGTGTAGACACAAAGAGCCAACAACCCGAACCCGATAGCGTCGATCGCCACTCTTGTGCCGGGCGAAAACTCGAATGAAAGACGGTAGAGCTCGTAGAAAGCCCATATGAGAACGGCATTACAACAAGCACGCGGGAATAGCACCAGAAAGGCACTACAGAACAGCAGAAGTCGACTGCGGTTCAACATTAACATCAACTGGCCGCAGTGATGCACCTCAATAGGGAAAAATGATTTGAGGCGCGGGCTGGCTACCAGCACCGCGGGGCACAAAACCCAAACAGAGGTCAGGGGTAGGGTAGAGTGACGGGTTAGCGGGGGAAGAACACGGCGTGGGAACTGATTTGAGCCTGTCACAGGCTCCGATTGCGGGCATTACATAGAACCTGTCTCTGGGTACTTGCAACTTCGAGTAGCACCTGAAACAAAGACAGTAGAACGTCCTGCTGCCAATTGATTGAATACCAGTCCACACTAGTCCCGTTACCTTTCGCACCCCTGGCCAAACTCAGACATCTGCGTCAATATCGCCAACGCCTCCGCGGTGTCCAGTATGTTACAGGGGGCCAAGCTAAGTATAGCAACACTCGACCCGTCGTAGTACCCCTCGATCTGTACCAAGCTTCCCCGAGTGACCACCTCCTGGTTGAGTGTGTCCACTACAGGCGTGAGATCAATTTTGAGAGGCTTATCGACGTTGGTGGTGTCGAGACTGGCAACGCGTAGAACGCCGTCATCGACGTCCACAACGCGGCCAACAATCCGTACGCGTACCGGACACCCCGCTTCAACGCGGAGACCCGCCAACTGACGCCGACCAGTCACCACTATCGACATCTGTGGTTACGCGGTGTCAAGTGTCTTGATCTTGTCTTAAGTTTCGAGCACTGCGCATGATCGCAGCTGCACTGCGTTTTGCGAAGAGCCCTACCAACCTACATCCTCGCATCACCTCCACACATCACACACAGCTTGAGCCAGCATGAAGATCCTCGTTGAGCGAGACAGTTTTCTCAGCAACTACGAGGTTGGGTGCCACCTACACGATATCAAGAAGCGGTATCACTGGTCCTTCACTGCTGAGGACGACAAAAAGGGCAAAGATAAACACAAGAAGCGGTTCTCCGCGTGCGGCATCAACCTCGAAGTGATGACCCGCGACACTTTGGCATACTTTGAGAAGACCCCTACTGGCAGCATCGACTCCTACGACAAGTTTGTTGAGATGATGGAATTTTTGAACAGCTACGACTTGCTCAAAGCAGAGAAGCTACAAATTGTCAACCTGTTACCGCGGCTGTTGGTGGTGTTGTACTCCATCGTTGACGAGTGCGACCAGCGGTTCAGTGAAGAACAGTCAGAGGCCATCTGTACCAAAATTAACGAGCTCTTCCCTGGGGAAGACGCCGAAGAAGAAGAAGCCGGTGAAGTCGGTGGAGAAGAACAACCCATGGAAGAGGACTAAACCTTTAATCACAATGTACATTAGCTCGGTTGAGGGGAGTTATGCATTCTCGCCAAGGTTTACTGGCAATGCATATATATCAGGCGACTGATACGAACCCCGGCGTAGTTACTTTTCGCTACAATGCTCGGGCGGACAATACACTTTAACCGCGAAAGCAGGTAGATCCCGTACTCGCTAACGCCCGTTGGCTATTGGTCCCGAGAACAGCCTCGACAATGCGTAGACGGGCGTTGTTAGACAGTCCGGCGACGTAGGCAACGACAGACGCCGAGGCTACGTCAATGCAACAGATACATAATGGTCGTTCCACTTTAATTTTCGTCCACGGCTGCAATTGCATCCACACCCGAAAACGAACTTTACCTCAGGCTCAATTAAAGTTGGCTCCGGCCGGGATTGGTACCCCTTTTCTGTGTAACTAAGTAATTTCATTCATTAAAGTTGCGCCATCTGTACAATCGAGTCGACGCAAGACGGGCCGACAATATGTCCATGTCGAACCGGGGCGGCGTTCCAGCACCAACTGCCGAAAACTACTATGGCCGGTGGGGCTTACATCATTCCTATTTAACAATCGAAGTACCCCCTGTGGCACGAGCCCCGCCTTTGAAATTAGGAATACCATGCAAGCCCAGAAAATAATTATTTCGGAGAAGGACTCAAAGCTAGATTGTAGAACCCGAGCTAGCGACGGAGATTCGACGCGTAGAAACCACCACGGGCACCTCTCGGAGATCACTGACATGGCGCCATACGCACCGACACCGTACATCGTCGCCGGTGCCGAATTTGGCCTGTTCTTCTGCAGCATCCCGGCGCACCCGAAGCTACAGCCCCGGGCTTCATCTGTGAGCGATTGCTCCTAACACGGTTGAACCTGGATATTATTCGTGCCACATCCGTCCGGTGAATATTTAAGCGCGTAATTCCATGACAGTCGGTAGTAACATTAACCACCAGTGCACAATGGGCGACTACCTTACCCCGAGCGAGATGCCCAAGCCAAAGCTCAAGCGCACTCTGACCGGGTTTACCCCGAACCAGATTGTCGCTTTGGACGCCCTGATTCCCGAGCTGGCGAAGCACATTTGGACCAAGTACTCGGAATTGCGATTGACCGACCAGAAGCCCGTGGAGGAGCCCAAGTGTTTGACCACCAAGGACGGGTTTGAGTCCGGGTTTGTCAAGCACGTGGAGACCACCCTTGCCAGAAACATGTACAATTGCGACAACTTGGCGGCCTACATGGCGGCCCTGAACACCATTCGTGACGGTTTGTTGGTTGACTGGGCCAACACCCAGCAGCGCCAGACGGTGCACGATGGTAAACGTGTGTACTACCTTTCGCTCGAGTTTTTGATGGGGCGGGCCATGGACAATGCTCTTATCAACCTCGAGTGCCGTGACAACACCAAGCTGTCGCTTACCGAGCTCGGTTTTTCGCTTGAGGATGTGCTTGAGCAGGAGCCTGATGCCGGTCTTGGTAACGGTGGTCTCGGGAGACTTGCTGCGTGCTACATTGACTCGTTGCTGTCGAAGAACTACAGCGGGTGGGGCTACGGTCTTAACTACGAGTACGGTATTTTCCAGCAAAAGATTATCGATGGTTACCAGGTGGAGTTCCCCGACTACTGGCTCAAGTACCTGAACCCGTGGGAAATTGACCGGAAGGAGATTCAGATTCCTGTTGACTTTTACGGCTATGTCTATGAAGACACCGACCCCAACTCTGGCAAGACCAAGAAGATCTGGTCTGGCGGCCAGCGTGTGCTCGCCGTTGCGTCCGACTACCCCATTCCCGGTTACAACACTGAAAACACCAACAACTTGCGGTTGTGGAACCTGAAGCCCACCCACGAGTTTGACTTTTCCAAGTTCAACGCCGGTGACTACCAGCAGCTGGTGGCTGCGCAGCAACAAGCTGAGGCTATCACCCTGGTTTTGTACCCCAACGACAACTTTGAGGTTGGTAAGGAGTTGCGGTTGAAGCAACAGTACTTCTGGGTGGCTGCATCGTTGCACGACATTGTGCGCCGGTACAAGAAGATCCACAAGGACTATTCCAACTTCCCCGAGCAGATTGCCATTCAGCTCAACGACACTCACCCTACGCTTGCCGTTGTCGAGTTGCAGCGTATCTTGGTTGACATTGAGGGTATGGAGTGGGATGCCGCTTGGGACATTGTCACCCGCACCTTTGCCTACACCAACCACACTGTGATGGCGGAGGCGCTTGAGAAGTGGCCCGTTGACCTTGTGGGGCGCCTCTTGCCTCGTCACCTTGAGATTATCTACGACATCAACTTCTTCTTTTTGCAAAAGGTGGAAGCCAAGTTCCCTGACGACCGCGACTTGTTGACTCTGGTTTCAATCATTGAGGAGGGCCAGGTTAAGCAGGTGCGTATGGCTTATCTTGCTATCGTGGGTTCGCACAAGGTGAACGGTGTCGCTGAGTTGCACTCGGAATTGATCAAGACCACCATTTTCAAGGACTTTGTCAAGGTGTTTGGTCCTGACAAGTTCACCAACGTCACCAACGGTATCACCCCTCGTCGTTGGTTGCGCCAGGCTAACCCCAAGCTTGCCGAGTTGATTTCGGAGCTTTTGGAGGACCCCAACTACGAGTACCTCACCAACCTTGGTCAGTTGAAGAAGTTGGAGGCTTTCGTCAATGACGAGCTGGTGATCAAGCGCTGGAGAGACATTAAGTTTGCTAACAAGCGCCGGTTGGCTACCCTTGCCCACGAAACCACTGGGGTTGACTTGGACCCCAATGTGTTGTTTGACGTGCAGGTGAAGCGGATCCACGAGTACAAGCGCCAGCAGATGAACATTTTTGCCGTGATTTACCGGTACTTGCGTATCAAGGAGCTTTTGGCGGAGGGTAAGTCGCTCGACGAGATCGAGAAGATCTACATTCCCAAGGTTTCGATTTTTGGTGGTAAGGCTGCCCCCGGCTACTACATGGCCAAGACGGTCATCCACTTGATCAACTGTGTCGGTAACATTGTCAACAACGACACCTCCATTGGCAACTTGCTCAAGGTTGTGTTCATCCCCGACTACAATGTTCTGAAGGCCGAGATTATTTGCCCTGGCCTGGACTTGCTGAACCACATTTCGACTGCTGGTACTGAGGCGTCCGGTACGCTGAACATGAAGTTTGCGTTGAATGGTGGTATTATTATCGGAACTGTTGACGGCGCCAACGTGGAGATTACCCGTGAGATTGGCGAGGACAACATCTACTTGTTCGGCAACCTTGCCGAGGCAGTTGAGGACTTGCGTCACGAGAACGTTTACGGCAAGGGCGTGCAAGTTCCCGAGCTGTTGCAGAAGGTGTTTGATGCCATTTCTGGCGGCATGTTTGGCAACAACTCTGACGAGTTCAAGCCTCTTATCGACCTGATCATTTACCACGGTGACTACTACTTGGTGCTGAACGACTTTGAGTTGTTCTTGGAGGCCCACAAAAAGTTGGAACGTGTGTACGGCACTCGTGAATGGGTCCAGAAGCTGATCCACCTGGTTGCCAACATGGGCTTCTTCTCGTCCGACCGTTGTGTGGACGAGTACGCCGAAAACATCTGGAACATTGAGCCCTTGAACCAAAGCCGGGCCTAACTTATATTCAGTAACTAAAAGTGATTTCGTAAGCGGAGTGGTTATAGAGAACCATGCTGTAATGCTATAAATGATGTGAAATGATTGTAAACCTGGACGTCGGAATTACTCTTCGTCACTACTGTCGTAGCCTAGATTGGTGAGCGCGGCGGGCTTTTCCTTTTCTGTGCCATTGCCCAATTTAGCAAGAGTGGAAGAAAAGTCTAGCTTTTTTGGCCGCTTTGGTTGGGGAAGGTCCTCAACATCCTTGGCGGGCTCGGGAGACGGACTCCGCTTCACTGGGACAGCCTCCTCCTCCTCCTTTTTCTTGGAAGCAAGTTCGGCGATCAATTGTTTCACAGTCTCTTCAGCTATCTCCTCTTTTCGACGCTGCTCCTCTCTCTGAGCCTGCGGGTTGCGATCCTCGTTCGCCCAGCGTACGACAATCACGTCGTTTTCCGTTAGCAGCTGACGATCAAGTGCCTCCTTCGCAAACTGAGCCAGCAGTTCGAGACGGTAGGTGACAAATGCACACCGCTTAGCCGGTAAAACACGGCACTTCTCAACGGTTCCAAACTCGCCAAATGCCTTTTTGACTACGTCCTCCATATTTTTCGTCACATTGAGTTTGCCCACCCATACCGTGCGATTGTGCACATTAATCACTCCCACACCGTTCATGTCATCGCGGGGTGTGGCAGTGCGATCTCTCCCAAAACAGTCGTGTACACCACTGGAACCGTCAGTGGCCTCCGGTAAGCGATGGTAAAAGGTACATTTCTCACCTTTGTAGCAGCATCCTCTGGCAAAGTACACGCAAATCGGAACGGGGCCCGTGGCTCGAGTATAGCCTTGGTCGCGTTTGATATCGACCCGAAACTTCAGAAGGGTATCGTCGTCGCCCGCAAACGCCCATTGCTTGTACCAGATATTGAACACGGCTCCGGTCTGCTGCGGTACGTCAACATCCTCTAGTTCCGCCGGGTCCACCTGTAACCGGGCTGGTTTATCCATATCAAGGTGCCTTTGATTGTGAATGCAAAACAGGTGCGGCGCGATTTACGAGTAAGAGGTTGCAAAATCCCTCAAATTTCAAACATTGAAAGAACAAAAACGTAACTGTATTAAGTAGTCTATACTGTTAAAGAATTACATAGCAAAGAGGTTGATGAGGAAGGTGACACCAACGAAGCCAACGACGGCAGTGCCCTTCTTCCAGTTGCCCTCAGGACCAGCGGCGGCGTTAGCGGAAGACTCGCCAGACTTAGCAGCGTCGGAAGCCTTGGACTTGGCATCGGAAGCGCCGTCAGTAGCCTTGGACTTGGCGTCGGAAGCACCGTCAGTGGCACCAGACTTGGCGTCAGAGGCAAAGTCGGTGGCGCCAGACTTGACGTGAGAAGCACCGTCGGTGGCAGCCGACTTGACGTGAGAGGCACCGTTGGTAGCGACAGATCTGGCGTCAGAAGCAAAGTTGGTGGCACCGGACTTGATGTGAGTAGCACCGTTGGTGGCAACAGAGACAACGTTGGAACCAATCTTGGTACCAATGTTGACGGCGCCGGAGGTGAAGTCACCAAAGCCAGCTACCGCACCCGAAGTGACGTCGCCGAAAGCACCCACGGCACCCGAGGTGATGTCGTCAACAATGTTTCTCTGAATAACCTGGTCGTTGCCGAAGAAGTTGAACATGTTTGGAAGTATGACTCGGAGAATGCGTCGGTGAGCGTATTTATGTATTCTCCTGAGCCGGCAGTGCGCGCAGCGCCGAATGACGGTGAGAAACGCGAATAACCATATTAGGTACCGTTTCAAAAAATATTTTTCGGGTGGGGTAACTTCCTGTGACATATTTCCACGGAGTTCGGCACGGGGAAGCTGTCAGGGTACCACTTGCAAAGCACGCTGTTAGTTTCTGTCTGTTGTTTGCATAATCATTTCTCCACCATAGAGCAATTTGCATTCACACGAGTAAGTTCATGATTACGTCATAGCGGACCAGCAAGCTTTGAGCGCGTTTATGTGGCTGAATCTTCATTGCAGTCGGTGTGTGGAGTGAGAAAGGGGTATTTCTTGGCACCGGCTTCCTCGCCTGGCTTAGCAGATACTTCATTTCGCGTTTCACATACCAGCCACACACATTGCAGATCATGAGCATGCGCGCTTTGTGCGTGTCTAATATGCATTGTCTTGCGGGCGTTTTCGCGTAACTATTGTTAGTGAATCTCAGGTCAGGGCTCCGATGTGTACGTTGGAGCTTGGCAATGAAACGGCTACTCAGGATGTGGAACACAAGAACTCATTTTCTTTCCACAAAACCCGTGTGATTTGTATTCATTTTGGTTACTAGTAAGTACTAACTTATCTCTAGAGGCTATGCGAGGTGGCTCAGTGGGGTCACACCGGTTATTTTTAGCCGGGCCGAGCCCATAATCAAGGCTTTGTTAACTCCTTTACTAACAGTTTACGAAGTGTAAAATCACACAATGTCAAACCGTCTCCCATGAGCGATTTACTTTTGGGGCCCACGAGGTAGTAGAGTATTCGGGCGACGTGTTCAAGACAGGTGAATGATAGCTACATCATGTCACGCGAATTGTTTCCGCTTTTGATAACATTGTCAGAACACTTAAATGTGGACACATTGAATGATGTCAAATTACGTGAGTGAAAGACAACTTCAATTCTTTTATAATGATAACCAGCGGACTGATAATCACGCCACCATTATATGCCTTCTTAGTTCCTCTCACCAAGTAAGCTGAAGCGCTAGATTCGAGCTTCCTAATTAGGCAACCCGATCCTAAAATCAATATAAGTACACGAACCACCCGTAGATAAACCAGTAAGTCAAATATGTGTGGACAAACCAACTCCATTTCCTGTGGTACCAAATCCGACTCTTCCGCCAGCTGCTGTGGTACCTCTTGCAAGTGTGGATCTGCCTGTCGCTGTGACCACGCCTGTAACACTACCAAATTGTAAGGACTTTACCCCATCGATGCCGTCATGTCTTCATATCATACATTAATATAAAATTCATCAATGCTTGAGGGAATCTATTCGTTGTGTAATACGTGAGATTGCCGTCCATCGTCGTAAATCCTCGGTTCAATCATATCATCAATTATACGGAAAGGAAGGTTGCGTAAAACAGGCTAGTGCATCAGATGTAGCGACGGCTTGCGTACATATTCCCAACGAGGCTTACCTACGTAAATGACTCAATGACAGTCTCACCGGAAAATGCCACCCCGCGCTCTCCTGATAGACGAACCTAAAAGGTACGATAACAGTAAAATTCACTTGTGACATCCATGTCCTCTTAGGTCAGTTTCCAGGGTGTCTCCATCAAGACAATTGGCTGAGCTCAGCTAAACTCCGGAGTGCGCCCAACATCATGATCTCGTTCGTGCATATCCGGTGGTTATATCCCCGGACGTCCCACGCCAATCAATTTTTTCTACAGATCTTATCATGGCCACCAATCTCGACTCCTCTGTGTTCCCTCACACTGCTCCCACTGTCCCCAAGCTCGTGCCCGTGTTCATCTTCAACTTGAAGGTGACTCCCGACCCTGAGCCTGTGTTCTCTGACTCCGCTTCCGACAAGGCATTGACCCTTGCACGTGTGGTTAACGGTGAGGTTAAGACCATCGCCGACAATGGCATTGGTGAGCTTGATATCACCAATGTGACTGGTTTCGACGACTTGACCACTAAGTTGCTGGCCAACACTACTCGCTTGGACTGCAAGCTTTACGGCAAGACCGCTGGTGGCGCCGGTGTTTACATCCGTTACCCTGGGGTTGTGCAGATGTTGAAGCCTACCACCGATGTGCTTTCTCGTGCCACCTCGTCGCTGGAGTTCGACGAGGGTTACGTTACTTGCAACCCCTCGTTTGAGTTTGACGGCTCGGTTGAGGACAAGTACAAGTGGGTGCTCAAGGAGAACTTTGTTGCCAAGGGCCGCTTCGTGCGCGACGGTGAGGGTGGCTTGTATGTCCAATACTACGTGTACGCTCTCCGCTAACTTCAGAACCAATACATATAAATCATTGCTACCCGAAGATTGTGCTTTCCAAATCTTTCATTTTTACACAACGTAAATCCTTACCTAAATCATGAAACTGCAAGCTATTACCGCACACAGTGAGCCTTTAACAGCAGCCGTTCTGCTGCTGCTTGGCCACGGGCTTCGAGTTCAAGTTGACCGACGGCTTAGCGGCAGAGCCCGTCTGGGTGTTCTTGGACATCTGCGCCTTGATCTGGCGAGCCATCGTAAAGAACGCCTGCTCGACGTTGGTCAGCGACAACGCCGAGGTTTCAAGGAAGGGGATGTCGAGTGCATCGGCAAACTCCTTCGCAGCGGTGTACTCGACAATCTTTTTGTCAGTCAAGTCGGCCTTGTTGCCGACCAACAACTTCATCACCCCACCAGTAGCGTAGCGGTCAATCTCCTGCAACCATTGCTTGACGTTGTTGAACAGCTCCTGGTCAGTGACGTCGTATACAATGATGATGCCGTGAGCGCCACGGTAGTAGGAGGAAGTAATGGTACGGAACCGCTCCTGGCCAGCGGTATCCCAGATTTGCAACTTGATGGTCTTACCATCCAACTCGACCGTACGGATCTTGAAGTCAACACCGATGGTCAGAATGTAGTCCGGAGTGTACGTGTCGTCGGAGAACCGGAGCAACAAGGCCGACTTGCCAACACCGGAGTCACCGATCAACAATAGTTTGAAAAGGTAGTCAAATTCACTGCTTTGCATGACGTAGACGAAGAAGCACCAGTGGCAAGAACCGTGAGGTGGAAGCTACGAATAATTGTTTTTTCTGGAACGCACACGCGCACCCTCACTGTGATTTTGATAGCGCCACGGCGCGCCGATAGAGGAAAAAAGGTCACTCATAGTCGGATAGGCGTGATCTACGGACACAGACGAGGCCACTACGGGATCCAGGGCCCTTGTTTGGTACAGGCACCGCTCAATTCTTTTTTAATTCGGTGATTTAGCGGGCAAACCCGCCACCGCAACCTCGAGGTTGCCGCAGTCGCACTATGCTGGCTGATTTTCCCGAGGCAAGTCATTAACGTGGTGCAACGCCGAGACTGTTCGTATCCCGGTTTTGTGGGTTCAAATCCAAGCGAGACATGTCGGTTGTAGATAGTGCACGGATAAGCTTTGGTTACGGAAACTTGTACCCTGTGAAATCCAACAATCGAGTGTGGGTTTAGTCTAAGGTTCACTGATTTTTGATGGAGTGATATTAGTTGCAAGTACATGTATTTCGCTTGTTAAATATCAGCTGTGTCGACAACACGAGCTCCGTTGACAGGTGTTGATCATATTATGGTTGTCTGTTGCCGAAACAGCACAGAGTCTCTACATACGGGAAATAATTCCCATTTCTAGAATGCGGATTAATTAAGTAGTGATCCTCAAAGCTGCATTTGATAATCTGTGGAGATATCGCGATGCTCCATTCGTGATATCATCAGCTAACATCGGGTCTCGATAGGCAAGCATAATCGCAATAGTACTGTACGCATCAAGCGTAGCATCTTAAGAGTGTCATGAGATCAACTAGTGGCTTCCTCGCCCATAGCGCTTTCGCTTGTTGCGTCCTTACCAACAATTTCCTCGTCAGGCTTTCCAGGCATCCCCTGGTAAAGTTTGCCCCACATTCCAGCCATATCTTCGTAATGACTTCTCATGGGCTCACAGGAGTGTAAGTGTCGATTGAGCTGTTGCATTTTGATGTTGACACGATCAAAACGCTCTTCAATCTCTTTTTGGAGGATGGCCTTCTCTTTTAGAAAAGCATCGGAGGAAGACATAGTGAGATTTGGTACCTTTCCACCGTTTTAGGTCGTACTAACTCGGTTGTTTTTCTATCATGTAGTCGCCCTTTACATTGAAATGCACGAATTGGACAAAGCAGGGCACATAACAGTCAGGGGTATACAAATGACGAATGCCAATTCTCATGAATGGGGGAACAGCTGGGTTATCAGCAGTATATGTAATTATCAGTTGAATGAAAAGGTTGCAAGTTGTATATCTATGTCGTAAGCGTGGCTGGTTAATATCTGGGTAGGATGAACTCACATTAATTCGTTCGAAGTACCGGCAAGTTCAGTCCAGGGGAATACAATTCACCCAAAAGTACCATAACTATAAATTCCAAAGAGTCCTATATCTAAGCGCTAACTATATCTATGGGATATCGGGTTCGTGAGTCTCGAGCAGAATTTTTTGGTTAGTTGCCCGTTGACTTGACGACATCAAAGTTTTCTCCACATTCAAACCACCATAAGGTTGGCGGCTTAACTCAATTACCGTGCAATTGGGCCAACCGGCACAGGTTTGTTCCTAGCATGGAAATGAACGAATCACTCGAGGTTCAAGACGACATTGAGCGTGTGAATCTACTAGACGATCCACGAACTGACAGAGATTTGCGCCACCACTGGCTGCTAAGGGAGGGTGAACCACCCAACGGACAGCTATCATTTTTTGGGGGTTATTGCAACCTCATTGTCGAGGGTAATGAAAGTATTCTCGCGGGCGGTACCGTGCGTGTGTTGGGGATTTACCACGCCCAAAGAGGTGACCCTACCACAGTGATTGTCACCTCCGGGTTGGACAATGCTGTCGTGGACGTGGATTCCCGCTACACTTGTGACCATTCCCGCCGGAACACCTCCAAGTTGAGCTCACAAGAAGCTTCATGGCGAGAACCCAAACTTTTGCAGCCAAATATTCCGGGCTCATGGGAGTCAATCGATCAATTGCAAGAGATACACGATCAAAAACCTTATCTACCACGCATGCACTCATCGCAACGTAGTCGACAAGTGCTACGTGCCCGTGAAGTGAGACCTCACCCCTTAGACGAAGAAGTGTTTACATTTGGCGTCCACCCCCAGCTGGTCCGCAAGGTGACCCGACAAAAGCGCGCCAAGATGGCCATGTGCATTGTCGCTGCCTTGCTTGGATCATTAATGGGGGTAGACGGCATTCAAAAGCTACGAGGCTCGCCAATGATACTTTCAGCACGGGAGATTTTGGCCTGGATTATATGGGTTGTTCTGATAAGCATTTGGGGAATTGAGCTAACTTACACTAATAACCGAACTTGGGATAGCGTGTTTTCACAAGACAACATTACCCAGTTTCTTCAACGGCTACCTCCCCCCTCATTCGTGATCCCTGGAGTTGCTCTGGTGATTAGAGTTCGACAAGCGTCTTACGCCGAGTCGACAACACATAAGCGTGGGGCTCATGCCAGAATGATCAAGATGGGATCGATGTATGAGATCACGTAGGCTCTGGCGATGGCAGCATCACTAAACAACGCATGTATTATATATCTATTCAAGCTTATCGAGCTTTTTCTTACCAAACAACTTCTTGCGGGCGATTGCCAACATCTTAGAGAACCAAAACAAGTTGAGGCAGTCCAAGAAGAAGTTAAGTGCTAGGTTCGAAATCGGCAAGTACCAAGGGGTCAACGCGCGTACTTTGAACATGTCAATGGCCAACAAACCCACCGAGTAGAAGCCCCACACGATGCGAATCAAGAAGAACGCCGCCAATAACAACAACCCGTTGACAACCACGATCCACTCCGGAATGGTGCCCGCGGGAAGTCGTTGCGCAAACCAATTGATGTTGACAAAGGGTGTACTCAACTCGAAAATAAGGAAAGCGGGGATCCAGGGCGCACAGTATGGCCAGAACAGGACCCCAAATACCCACAAGGCGGCAAAGCCGTGGAACAAAAAGCCAACACCGAAGATCTCAAAGTGCACGAGGCAAATAACGACGTCCCACAAAAAGTAGCCACAAGTGACCGCGGAAACGAAGCCAGCGTAATCGGTAAACCCAAACAACAGGCCTTCCGGGTCGGCCACACGGTTCTGGTAGTAGTGGTGGTTCCACATCGGTAACAACAACAAAATCAGAAGGGTGCACTGCACCATGGAAACCATGTGGATGTCAAAGTTGAGCTTGGTCTTGCGAGCCAACTTGCGGTAGCTGTCGCCAAAGAGCGCAGTCAGCACTGTAGGGGACAACAATTGGATGACAAGGTAAAATACGAACAGCCCCACGATCTCATGCCAATGCTGAAGAAGCCGGTTGTCGGTTTGTGCGGGGAAGGGACGGTATTGGAGGAACGGATCCGCCTCAATAACAGGAAGACCAGGGATCATGAACATGGCCGTCTCAAAATCACTTCTAGATTTGTGGTGGTGTGGCAATAGTTTGTAATCAATGACCGTTAGGGCTTGAAGTGCTCAGAAAGACTGTGGTGGAGACACTCGGAACTCTGCGATAAACGCTTGTTGGGGGCTTTGGCTTTATAGCTCAGCAGCGATCGGACAGCTTAGAGACGCTACTAATCGGCCACAAATGTTTGGGTCGGCGAAGGCGCGCGCGCATATCGTGCCGAGAGGAGGTGATCAGCAACAGAGGGGAACGGCATATCCGGCACTGGGTACTCAAAAACAGCACAGGGCAAGGAGAAGATAAAGTAGAGGTTTGATACAAGTAGACCCGTGCATGTTTAGCCGGTGTAGACGGGTCTGTAGTGGCCAATCTTTATCGCTCCGGATGCGGAGCCCATCGTACTTCGGTCGTGTTGGGGCTTGTCACGTAATTACGAGATGGGTCACCAATGCCCAACTGAAGTTTTCGAGTCGTCCCATATGATCCGGAAGGTCAATTCCCGGCACGGCCTTGGAACTTAGTCCACTACAAATCAGCTCTATGCGATCTCATTCACCGCAAAAATGTCCTATTTCGGAATATAAGCATATCACCATAGTGGGGAAGTATTGTGAAAGTGTCTCAGCAATTGCGGTTCAACCACAGGACCAACGCTACCGAGGTCGGAATTACGGATATTTGTTGGGCACGCATGACGCCGCGCCCTGTTGAGTAGCTACATGCTACAGTCGTTCCAATAATTTTTGTAAACTTTTAGATACAGGAGTTCAAAATTGATATCCGGGTAGTGCAAAAAAAACTTCCGGTGAGACCCAATCTCGAGCGAGAAATTCCGACTTCAGTA